>JAEMWC010000634.1:105000-125000 GCA_016490735.1 Pachyseris speciosa
AAGTTATAAAACGTTCGGCAACCTCTATACCTACTTCCCGAATCAATTCGGATTTTATTGCGACAAAAAATAAAGCTTTTTGAGGAAACTGTTGTGTAAACTACAAAGTAGGGCCATGAATTTGACGAAGGGGACTCTGACACTCAGGTTGGGCCTTACTAAGACTTCGTTTTGCTGATAAAACATAAAATTCACCCGGCGGACAGTAACGCGAGACCTCACAATACGACCAATCATGACCCGCAGTTACGATCTTGGACGCCGATACTTGAAGTGTTTTGCTTACATCTTGTTTATTGCCTCGTGGCAATATGGCCTACTGAAATGACAACTGTAAAACATGTTGTAAATATGCTGTTATACGGAAATATCTTCCATATAATAATAACTACTTACTACTACAGACGCTGTTACGCAACATCGTGTCTCAAGAACCAGATAGCTGCTCTCAAATACTGACAACTAAGACTATCCTTGAACTCTAAATTGACTTTTTTTCACCACAAGTCCTCAGGACTGAGGCAAAAAAAAAAACCCGGCCAATCGAGGTATATCATCTCCCTGACAGTCATATAGTGGCAGTATGCGGTCCTTCAAACTAAAAACAGGTCATTTTGATTATAGAAAACTGTAATTTATCTTTTTTCAGTTTACGCATCTTTAAGAGATCATTACCAAACCACAGGCCGTTGCTATCCATAACAACAATGACGATCATTCAACTTTTAGCTTTTTCAACACTTTTCAAGATCTTACCGGTTTCTTTTCAATTCTGTTGTCTGTTTTCTCAGAATTCTTAGCGCTTTGGACTCCGGTTTTTTAATGTATGTCATTCTGAATGGCTTTTGACCTGAAAAGCTAGCTAATGATCGCAAATAAAAGACTGAAAAAGGCGAATGTCATTGGTACTTATGGCCATTTCCGACAGATCATTCCGCTCCTAATGAGGCAGGCTCGCGTAATTAGTGCTAGTCAAATACAAGTTTGTCATATTATTTCCCCGCAATCAAGTCGCCCTGTGACGCGGTTTCGTTAAAAAGGAAAAAAACGGTGCTAACTAGGTTCCAGATCAAGCAAGGTTATGTTGTTTTTTATTTGAAGACACACTTAAAATTAAGCATTTTACATTGTGGAATCTCAATAATTCTGTTCATCGAAAATTGCGGCTGGCACTGTTTTTGCCAACTTGTCCAAGAGAAGCTCTCAAGAGACAGGTTTGACATTTTGAATTTTCTAATCCTTGTGCATGGTCTTCAATTAGGGTATCGGGAGACACTGGTGTTTCAAAGGGTAAAAGTTCGGATTTCATACTGATTCCCTGGAATCGAGCAAGATTTCTGCCGGATCAGGGATCAAGATGAGTGTTACATTTTATTAGTGTAACACGAAAGTAATTGAAAATAAGGTTTCCCCAATGTTTGGATAGCATCTCCATAACGCAAAGATTTTCTCGGGACTTTTATTCAAATTAACATCGAGTTGACATGAAAAATATTGGTTGAGACAGCAAAATCCGGCGTATTGGTTGCACGATATCGGAATTATGTTTTAAAAACTTTTCTAGTTTACATAAATCCCTCTTGTAAGTCGAATGCGAATCGAACAAAGGTTTTAATCATATGATAGACACGAGCATGTCTGTGGTGTCCGCTAGCCTGTTTCTCCACATGTTTTTCTGAAAATGTTACACATAAATTAGGTGTCTCATTTGATAGTTTTTATTCCAATTTCATACTCCGGCGTTATTGTTACAGATTACCACTGATAGCAGCGAATCCTTCGATTTACTGATTAGTCGCCAAACTTATTAATTTCACTTTTTTTCTTTTGGCATTTTGGCAGGTCAGTGGAAACTCACATTGTATTTTTGAAACTAAGGTCAAGAAGACATCAGAAAATCATTGTTACTTAAGCTAGAGACTTTTCTCCTACCAGGCGGCTGCGTTTGAGATGCACTTCACAATTTGAACAAAAAAATTCCCCAAACGTTTTGTTTCAATGATATTCATATTACATTTAACTTCTACATTATTTAATTTCTGCGCGTTTGGAATAACCAGACACCCAATTATAGAAAAGAGGTTATTCATCCAATCCGTCCCCTAAATCCTTTCTTAATTTAAGTTGACTGTTGTCCTGCACAACGAGTTTTCTTTAAAATTCGGTACTTTTTTCTCTGAGATGCTGTAATTAAACTGAAAAAATCAATCTAACTCCGCAGTGTTCTGTACGTATGTCCGGAAATGCCTTGGCGATGACAATTACGAACTGAAAACAGTCTATCTTCAGTTACGCGCGGAGCAGTGAAAAGCACTTTCAACTTCAGTTTCAGCAACTATCAGTTAGATTTCCCATTCTGTTAAATGAACTTGAATGAATCAAATAAAATCCAGGATTAAAAAAGATAGACTCTTAAGCCGTTTATATTGAGCCTAACTTCAAATGTGATCGGTAATCAGTCATCTTACGCTTGTTCTAACAGATGAAGCCGTCGTGAAATCTGATGCTTTCCCTCGAAAAAAAGGACGAGATTGATGAATCAGATTTCCATAAAAACACCTCCACTCTTTTCAACTTTTTCCTTTCTAATCGTCGAAAAATTATATTTTTAGAGCGCATGGTTTTCACATGTCCTAATCGTATTTTCCCGAATTGTTCCATCAGTTTAATTCCAGTGACGGGTAGGTTGCTTGGCATCTACCAAAGAGCAATTGTATCAGTCCTTTATATTGCACAGAATAGAGCGATAAACAGATTCAAACAAAATAAATCATTAATAACACTGCTATTTGACGGCAAGAAAATTTACATTCAGTGATGACAGAACCGCCATTTCGTTTAAGCTCAGTTGGAGCCAAAGCGTTAAGAATCGTGGACCAATAGGATCAAAGCTAATAAGGTTGATCAAAGGATGCCCGTTAGCCGACGTTATTAGAAAAGAAGATATTAAACGCAGGAAAATTGCTTTTAAAATATTCAGTTTCTTGTGTGTTTTAGAGACACGTTTCTCTTTGCTTTTCTGGCAGACTGTCCAGCTGTAATTGTTTAAACTATGGGTATTGTTTAGCTAGCGCTTAAGTTCCGGTAGTACCCTAGCTGCCACTAGATAACAAATTCAGTGTGTGTTGACATTTCATCTGGTCGAGTTAGCCAGTTAAGGTGGATTGCTCGAGCGAAAGAGATTCCCCACGTAACAAACGTTGAGAAAGTTATTTTCTAGCATGACAGGTAGGCTCTTTGTTATCTTGCTTAATCACGCTGCGCTAAGAGTTTAATGAAAAAACTGTATGCGACAGCTGTTATATTTCTTTGCATTCTATCTGGAGCTTAAAAGTTTTATCGGAAAGTTCAAGCACTGAGATCTTTTTTCCCACCTTGCTTTCCTTTTGTCAGCTTTGTTTATTGTACCTTGGGGCTAATTATCAGTGTTCAATCATAACTTTCATCCGGCCAATAATGCTGTGACATGATATTGCGACTTTCCGTCGGTGTCTAACTGTATCGCCAAGTGCGCTGTAAATTCGAAGGAGAGCTAGTGTCAGTCGTGTTGAGGTTTTTGTCTGTGACTTCCTGTTTTCAGCGAATCAAAGACAAGGGAAGCAATGTTAAATTTACCTTGGCAAATAAGATGAGCTAAGTATTTTGCCAGTTCATCAGAAGAGACTGAGAGCAGCCTTATAAAACATCCTTGCAAAGGTCAGTTCAGTTGTTCATTTTAAACGTACATTTATGAATACTTTAGTAGCGCTTTTTCAAGAAGCGGCATTAATATTGTTACTTCCTTGTTTTAGAGAAGCGATTGTCCGGGTTTTATTGATAGTTTTGGCTCTTTGTTAGATGACATGGATTCTCGCTCATCTCTTTAGCGACAGAACATTTTGTCTACCTCGGTCGGCAAATAGACATAACTATCAATATTGAAATGAATCGGCTTAACATGTGTTCTGATAAACACTACCTTTTTAAGTTGCTATCGCGAAAACGGAGTTGTACTTCCTAATGAACTTTCAAAATCCACTCTCAGTTCATAACACATACCGACAACCTTAAGACAGACTTCAAGCTCGTGTAATACAATCTACTGACTATTTGCCAGTAGCACGAATTAGCACTCGCATAAAACATGGATTGTCGAACTACATTGTGATTCTACGTCTGCAAATCGACATTTGTACCATTATAATGAGCAACCAACGGGTTTATTGATTTTCATTCTTTGAGATTTTCCTGGAGATGGCGCCTCAAAACAGTAGGGATCTTTAATAGATGGCCATTACGAAATAAACCTCCCTCGAGCCACAACTCAAATAAAAGTGGCTTGCTTTGTTTGTTTATAGATACAGCGAGAAATGAATAAAAATGAGATCGGTTAATCGTTTTAGTTGGTCTCTCAGTTCAAGAAAAGACTTTATCAGTGAAGGACGAGTTGTCCGAGTTCCGTTAATCATTTCCTTTGTATTTATCCGCTGTGCAAGGTTACTTCTTAAGACTTGAAAAGAAATGTTCTTTAAGCATTGAAAAAGATTAAGAGATACATATAATTGAGCGGATCTTTCTAATTTCCCTTGTATAAGCAAGTCTGTAAAATTAAAATTAGCATAACACCGTCGGGGGAAAATAAAAGTGCACCGAAAATATAACGGAGAAATTCTTTAAAAAAAAAGGAGAGCATGAGTTTGATATTGGTGACGACCTGTTTTTCTGAGGACACAATACAAGAAAAATTGAAGGTTACTTTATTAGGTTTACCCGAATGTAAATAGTCAGACGTTTAACCATGTTGCTAAAGTTCTAGTTCGAAAAAAAATTTCAACAATACTTCGAATCGGAGTTGGAAGACCGGCGATATGTTCACTCGTATTCCGAAAAAATTAACCGACGATACAACTGATGACCAATTTACGAACAGAAAGATGGTCACATGAGAAACAGACATCACACGTGTAAGGAAAATGTAGAGTGACTGATCTAGATTTAACTACTGTCTTTCCAATGTTTAATCTGTAAATTGCGTGCTAAAAGGACCTTTCAAAAACATCACACTGGCTGTTGTTTTAGTTGTAAAGGAGATGATGTCGCATACAGTAGAAAAGCATGGGTAGCTAGTACTAAGCATACTACTATTGAAAAATATAGCTCCCTTCGTAGAGTATATGCCAACGAATAACATAAAACACTCTCTTCCACTTTTTCTATGACTGCTTTTTATCACAAAGTGAAGCATTAAATAAAAATCAAAGCATCTGTTAATCAGAATATCTTAAGATGAATTTTCCTAAAAGTGACTGCTGAAAGGAATTTCATTTTAATTCTTCACTACGTTTGCTAAAAAAAAATACTGAAAAAAAAATATTTAAGCAGACTGTTGGTTTTAATAATGTGTGTTGTTGACTCGTGAGTCTGGTTTTGACGGCTGGCCTACTGAAATAATCAAAATTTCTACCTTTTTAGGTTTTGTTTGCGTACAGAAATAATGCGAGACCGAGCTTAATAAGACGCAGTCAAGTTGATGCGGCTCAAAGAATACGTCGACTATGACGAGTAGGTCTGATTGTCAAATATTCAAACTGTCAAAAGACTCTACTTTTATAATGATCTTATCCATCAGTGATTTGCTAATTTATCACTGACGTTAGAAGAAAACCAAAGTTGAAGTCATCTGATTTTATCATTTTTGTTATAGATAGATAAATCATAAAAAAAAAGCGCTTTGCGGCCAATTCAATGGCGAGATGGGCAAATGCACCGACAAATTTACACGACTTTTACCTCCAAATCTCATTCGTTCCGTCTTCACTGATTTTCCGTCTAGAAAATTATGAAACAACTAAGTGTTTTCAATTGTTTCAGTCTTCAAATATTGATTGCAGCATTTGCAAAATGTCGCCGATTTCACTTAGAAGATAGAATACGTTTCTCAGGGGAACAGGAACTGAAGCCACACTGACTGGACTGGATGAACTCGATTCAGCTGGACGCAATTGTGTGTGAAATGTGCCCATCTTAATAGACAGCCAGCAAACGTAATCGCTGTTCTGTTTTCTTGCGTCTGTTTGTTCTGAAATAGGCCATTAAGATCATTGCATAACTCAGATTACCTTACTTTCTGTATACCAAAGTAAAAGTTCCTCTATCTTCTCTTGTAATCTGATTAAATGGTCTCTTGCAAAGTTACCTGAAGTACATTGCAGAAGTCTTCCATTAGAGACTACCCTCTCGAGAAAGATAAAAATCACCAATGTTCACTGGACAGGATTTTTCTTTCTCGGGAAATAGTATACTTTTCCTGCCAAACTATCCTCTTTGGGCATCTGTCTTTCCTACTCTTTCTTATCCTTCTTTACTCACTTTAAATACCTCTACCTCTGGTTAACCTATTTACCAAACGGTTAACTTTATGTAAAGTTTCCTCTATTGTTTGTGCACGCTTTTGTTGTTTTCATCAGGGCCACATGCTTGAAAGGCTCAGTTCGCTGAAAAGCTAACTCAACAAATCGCTGGGGGATTATTAAAATAGTTAAATTAGTTGGTTCTCTTCAAGAGAAGTCCCAAAACTTTTTGGACAATGGCAGATCGTATAGTAACTTTGTGAAGGACCTAGCTGTTATTATGTACATCTGGTGCAAGTCAGTACGGTTGTGCTTTGGTAGTTTATGTACTGGCCCGGTGGAACCCTTATCTGGAGGTTGGTGGTTCTGCTGTCGTCTGTTTTCCTAAGAAAAGAAGCTCTTCTTCATTTCGCTTCTCTTCAACAAGCTATATTACTGTATACCAGTGACATACTGCTGAGGGTATCCCTGTGATAGACTAGCAGCCCATCCTGCACTTCTTGTTGGGTTTCCTGTGATGGACTAGCGTCCCATCCAAGGGGAGAAGGAATACTCCCAGTTGTTTCGTGCTGTTTACCTGAATATCATGGATCAAAAACCCATCCATGGTGCTGTATTCTGGGTTTGGTTTCCGCCATGTGGACCGACTGTCTGCAACTTCACCATTTGATCATAAAATTTTCCTTAGAAAATTTAATATACTAATTGTGAAGAAATGTATGCAGAAACTGAAACTGTAATACCTGTCGTAATTTGTAATAAGGTTGTTGTTGTTGTTGTTGTTGTTGTTGTTTTTCTGCTTGGATATTCATCTAAAAGACTGAACAAAAGGGTGAACAAAAATCAGTTTTCTAAGGCTTTCGGTGCCTGTTTCTTTTTGTTGAGTGTCCCTGTCACTTGGGTGTGAAGGAACACGTTTAAAGGCTAATTTCCCCTTACAGTTATTTATACGTTGTCGAGAAAACAAGTCGCAAATTTACGACAGTCAGCGGGAATGCAGTGAGGAGCAGGAGGAAATTTAGCAATGTGTTGTTTAATTTTACCCACAGAGTACATTTTCGTTCAAAACAAAATTTGTTTATACTGACTGAAACTGAACTGAAAAACTCTGCTGTTGTCTGCCGCAGTGTAGATTAATTAGCATGCAAACGTAATTGACATTTACTGTCGCAGTTACCAATACAACACTAACATCATAGGCATCGTCGTAGTCATCACCATAAAAATGAACACAACAAAAGAGAAATGTATATCGGGTTGTGATGTGAAACTTTGAACTAAATGGGCTTGTCTTGGATCTGATAATTAATATATGACGGTATTTACTAGAGGTGCCTAATCAGAGGAAGAAGTTGGCTAAATGAAATAAAGAAAAGAACGAAGTGTGCCTCTTCCAAAAGGCTATATTAAGCTAATTTGATCAAATGGAGCGGTTGCTTTAAATTGGCAGCTGCTTCTAATAATCTCAGTGCTTGTTGTAAATAAGTATTAATTTCAAAAATGGATTGAATGGATTGAATTCACAGTTCCGTTCTGCGTTATTCATGAATTACCTACTACAGTGTAAACTAATTACACAGATTTACGTAGGTAAATTATTGGGGCTGTTTATTCAGAAATATTATCAAAATATTCTTCAATCAATTAAAATAGACAAAAAATTATCAATGTTTTGGCACGACTGCTCACAGAGACTGCGAAGTAGGCGTCATTTAAACAAGTTCTGCTCACAGCACAGGACATTTACAACTCGTAAAAATTAATAAGCTTCTGAACTTGAATACTGCAACCCGTTAGGTTTTGGCATCGTTCCCGTATTAATGGTATCTTAAGGCACAAGCCAAATGTGTTTGAACTATCGCTTGAGGTAACACTTAGTATTTTCTCGCATCAGTATCAAGTGAGTGAATTTCCCACTGGACATTTAGACACTTTTGTCCGATTCAGATCCTCTACCAACGGCATCAGGTATGCTTCGTATTTATTTATTTATTTATTTATTTATTTATACAAAAGCTTACGATTAAAAACGCGAGAACGTGTAACCTCCGTCAATGATAACCAAACCTGCTACCACTACCACTATTGCTGACGATTTTACACCAAAGAAAATTGAATGAAATGACATCTTCGTGTAGCATGTTGTTCACCAAGGCACGTCGTCGTTTCCAGGGAAATATAGCTTAAACTCAAATGTGCCTAATGTCTAGTTAGATGCCAATATATTTACAAGACTAAAGGAAAATTGAATTTTTTATGCATATATATTTGAGTCTAGTGCCTCGCAGAGTATAAACTAACCATAAATCGTATACCAAAATAAATCGCTCCTGGATACATTAACTGTCACTAAGCAGTTATTCAGTGTTGGGATTGTAGAAGTAGTCCTGTTAGCCAAAAATCATGGATCTCACTGCTTGGTTTGAGGCGTGTAACAGCAAAACGTTGTTTTCTTATTGTATCAGAAAACTTTTAGTGATGCTTCCAGGGTATCTAAAACTGAAACTCCTCAGAGTTACAAAAGAGGCAAACTCTCCCTCTCTCAAACCAGGCTTTCTTCGATGGTCTAGCATGGTTTCAGTTCCCACGTCTGATTGACAACTAAGCACTTGGCATTATGACCTATTAAAAAACCATCCTCTACTGCCGCAAATGTCGCTTGGTTGTTTTAATACATTATTTGTCTCTTAAACTTGAGTTGCCGTTGTTCGGCAATTCTTTTAGCGGAGCGTGTTGGTAATTGTGATCTAATTTTCTTTGTGAAGGTACACCGCTTCGCAAGAAATGAATCTAATTTAGTAATAACGTTTCGTGACAGGCCGAAATATAATCAGATTGGGATTTTTAATTACGTATCTTTCTTCCAACGCTCTTGTGAAAATGTGAAAATGTGAAAATGGTGAACGGCCTCCCTGTGCTTCATCTGACACTAATGTTGTAACACCAATGTTGTAAGAAACAAAGACTATTGAAAGACCCTGCTGTTATCGAAGCATTCTACTTACAGAGCATCTTGCACAGCATAATAAAATGCGGTATAACGGAGAAGAAATGTTCAATACCTTTTATTTGATGTATAGTCGATCTCATTTGGAAGCTTAAAGTTAACCAGGAACACATAGCATACTAAAGACCATTATTTCGGTAGCAGTCACAGACTTCACTCAGTGATCGACAAACTCTTAGTTCAGTTTACCAAGAAGCACTGTTTGCATTCAGACACAACTTTAGCACCTTGGTTCAAAGTTCACAAGAAACGGCGAGGACTTAAACAAGGGGTGTTATCCTGATGAATCAACATATTCATGTAACTAAAGAATAGAAACGTGTAGCGGCTACATGGAAGAATTTACATCTTAATCTTGTTATATGACATCGGAAATCTACCGTCTTACAGCGGAATTTGGTTTGGGTTTAGTTTTTTTGAAAGGCAGACAATATTTTTCTGTTTTGTCTAAGAAAAAGCATTTTGAAATCACCATGATGCTGTGAATTTTTAATTGGCTGAGAAGAAATTATTTGCAACTTGTTGTGGGTGAGCTGCATAAAAGTAGTCACTTTTTTTCTTTTGATTTTGCCGAATTTGGGACAGTCGAAATTCATGGTCAGTGAGGTAGAATTTCAGTTACCTTCTCTTCTTCCGTGCAATGTCATAATTTGCCAACGGTTTAAGAGATGGAATGGGCTTATATACACGTATTCACTGTTTTAATTTTTGTTTATATATCTTTCTAATCATAACTACGAGGTCGTATTTCATAAAGATGATTTTTGTCTTTTCTCCGATTCGCAAATCCGAGGTCCTTACCATTTACACGGAAAACCCGGAGAGATTCTGGTTGGAAAATGAAATCCTCTTTTTCGTTTCTTGTTGAGCTTTCCAACTGATACTGGTACATTTTGTGATTTGTCCATTTCGCGTTTGGACAAGCTTCAGCATTGAATATTTGCACCTAAACTTTCCACCCGGATGGATTGTGTAAATGGTATTAAATTCACTGATTCACCTTTTACCGGGTGGTACGTGATACAGCGAAGTGTTATGTTAAGTTGCAATTGATGCAAAGGAATAATTTGGTGAGTCACAAGTGTCTGTCAAGCATGAATCTGTCAGCTGTCTGTTTGTTTTGCCGACAACTACACCAGTGAACATTTCACAATAAATCAGCTTTGCCCTAATTGTGCATATTCAAACAACAAGTTTGAACCAAGCCTGTAAGGTAAAGTTTGTGTCTTATAAAGCATCGGGGAGCTGCAATAAAATGTTTGATATTTCTTCTTTTCTTAGTTGTTCCTATCTTTTACTTGATTCTATTTCATAAGAACCACGAAGCGTAAGTGAGAGCAATTTCCAAATACACCTGTTATGTTGTGACGTGAGGGGAATACATAAATATCAGGTGTACGTGATGCCCTTGGCCTGGCAGCATGAGACATACACGTGCTCTTGAAACAGGAAGTGTCTCAAGCCTTATGTCCAGTCTTCGCCAAGGTCTTTTTTTCGGTTATTTTTTTATTACAAGTGAAATTATGTGGTGTAGCACAGAAGTGGGGTGTTGATGTACTGAAACCTAACAGCGCTGTGAATATTGAACAAAGCACACTTGTTATAGGCAAGAAGGAAAGAACATATGGACAAAGTTAGCCTGACGACAAATGAGGATCTTAGAAAAAGGAACACTTTATCGGCAGAAAAACGGATGGGCTACGAAGACGGAGGTCTAGCACAACACGCTATGGAATGTCATAACGACGTCGACTGGGAGAACGCCAGGGGCATAACTAAGAAGGGAGGGCTACAACAAAAAAGGTTCACGGGAGAGTTGAGTTGTAGCGTGAAAAACACCGTGAAATAAGAGTACCTAACATTTTTGACCATCTTGAAACATGGAAACCAATCCTAAAGACCTTTTTTGACAATGAGAAAAATCGTGTTTCTATTTCTACATCCGCGGTGACGCATCTCAGTCATAAAATTTTCCTGATGTATATTTTCCCGCGCATTTTCTACCATGACATTTGGCTTTTCACGTAACTGTCACAAAGTATCTCGAGGTGTGGTTGCGAAGCAAAAACAACAGTCCTCCACATTAACTTTTAATTCGCCACTTCCACATCTCCCATCATACACTTTGTTTGCCCCCCCCCCCAAAAAAAAAATGTTGCATAAGCATTGTTTTCGATTTCTCTCGGGGGAGGGGGGGGGGTTTGTTAGTCCCAAGAGAAATTGAAAACAATGGTTATGCAAAATTTTGGGGACAAACAAAGTGTTTAATATGGAAGTGGCTAAAGATTCAAATTTTCCCGAAGAAGGCTAGTTAAACTGGCCGTTAATGTCGATTTTAAATTTTTAACCTCGGAAGAATCCCGAAAGAAGAAAGAAAGAATCATTTTATATTTTCTTCCTTTTATACTTTGTTTCCTTGTTTTTGTTCCGTTTGTTTAAAATGCCAAACAAACTCATTTCGAAGAAACGTCACCATAGGGAATAGAAAAGGGATATAGAGAAATCAAGAGAATAGATATAGACATTCAAGTCGTTCAGATTTTAAGTGACTTGTACTCATAATATGCTGTACCAAGACAAAGAACAACTCTGAGGGTTTTTCTTGAAAGCCACAATTTTCTGTTAAAGGGTAAAAGGAAAAGTTCGGATGATTCAAAACGTGTGAAAGAAGTGACTTATTCAACATTGCCACACGCTTACTCGGAAAAAGAATTCTTTTTCTCTGAGTTTGAGTGTGATAGTGGGAGTGAATAGAGCTTTTACGGTAAATCACATCTTTCATTTCTTTACCACGCTAGAAACTTACCATCTTACTCACTCTTCATTATCCAAAATCTGTTTCTACTTATGCAGGGTGTACCCAAATTCGTAAAAAAATTATTTAAAGCAGTATAGTGTTTGGGTTTAGTTGCCGATATAATTACTCTCAGTTTTAATGAAATTGAATAAATACAGTCAACTCTCCGCTAACGGACACTCTCGTAAGCGGACAGCTCTACTTACGGACACTTTTTTCAACTCCCCTTTTTACCTCGCAGTCAAACTCTGTATTTACACATTCCTGTATGCGGCCACTCTCTCATAAGCGGACGCGGACACTTATGAAAATGAATAATTGGATTTTTCTTTTGTTTCCACTGTCTCGTAAGCGGACACCCCATGTATAATAATTGACTCTCGGTAATGATTAATCGACAAAATTACTGTATGACATTCGCCAGAGCAACAAAACAGTGGGATAGGTTTTGTCAAATCTCCATTTGTCTGCGTGAAAGAAAGCTGTCAAACGAAAACAAAAAACAACAGTCCGAAGTAAAAACAATGTACATTGTATACTGTATATTTCTTTTCTTTTCTTTTTTTTTTTTTTTTTCTTCTTCTTCTTTTTTTTTTTTTTTTTTTCGAGTTTTAACATTTAACATCAATAAAAAGTTTCAGTTGCTATTTTTGGCTACCCAATAAAACATGTAGTTAACACCCAATAATTCTCGTAAGCGGACAGCTCTACTAACGGACACTTTTTCGAATTCCCGAGAGTGTCCGCTTACGAGAGAGTTGACTGTAGCTGCAAAGAAATGAAATGTTTTTCACCTTTTGTTTCGCTGCATGGCGTTGACTACGCACTGCGTGCGATGAATGTTGATTTTACTCCCGATGCAATTTATGTCGACACTGAGCATGATTTTCTTGACCTTTAACATTGTAATATCGGTAATATTTATTAAGAAAACAAAACAATTCATGCAGCATTGTGGGTGAAACAAATTTCCGGCTCCACTTACCGATGTGAAGACGTTTCCGTCCACGTGAAGGACTTGCTAGTTCGTAAAATACTTTGTAGATTAAAGTACATTTCTCCTGTAAATTCGTTTTCAGTTTTTTTCCCCACATTCACTTCTTTTTGTACAATTAAATTATAGATAAAGATACCGTGGTTTTAACATGGAGATAAATTGCTGAATAATTCATGTATTTATGATAAGTCACTAGTTACGGTGAACGTATTCGACAAAACGTCGCCAGGCGCCAATTCTCAAACCAAATGGTTTCTCCGTCATCTTTAGCGCTGAGTGGTGGAAACTCTGTTGTTATGGTAATTTTTCCTGATAAAGATAATATAAAGCAAATAGTCAGAAATTACCAGGTGACAATTCCACGCGAGTACATCCTTCACTTAGATTTTGAACTAAAACCGAACGTGTTAAGATTGCCGTCCGTTGGTTCTTCCAAAACAGCCCGCTGAAAATGTAAGAATTATTTTTTAGAAGACTTAACCTCTATGTTTAATTCTTTTGAAAAAGCCAAAGAAAACTGCAAACAGAGGAGTTTACTTCGCTGCGAAATCGGTTTTTTTTTAACACTCTTTCAAATCATTTGTATAGCGGACAAGATTGAGTTTTGTCATCGCTAGTTTGGACCTTTCCTGTGAAATGCAGTTTCTGCCGATACCTAGCATTGATCAAACCCAATTTTGTCAATTCTAATTCATAACACAAAGGGTATTACCGTCCATAATCATTGAGCAGAAAGTCGATATTAACTCAAGCTGCAAGTGAATATTGTTTTGGTAAACAGGTGATGCCCCCCCGAGTATGCACTTGTCAACATTTACGACAGACATTTAATTCTCCACTTTATATTCCAACATTTGCATTAGAATATTCATGTACATTTCTAACTTTATATTTATAAAAGCTGCTTGACTGTAAACCGTTCATCAAGCCACAGAATGCTTTTCAATTCACTCATTTACTCTTTCGCTGTATTTTTAGGGACGACGTGATGCCTGTTGGACGCCGAGGGCTTGTTGTGCCACAAAACACTTTTTTGGAAAATGTTGTTCGCAGATCAAATGGACTTCGTAAGTATTCTAGTGATGTTAAAAACCTTAAAATCGACTTTTTCAATAAATACGACTTTTATTATCGGGCATTTAAAGTGAAACTGACTTGAGGAGGTTTTACTTTAATTCGAGATTTGTGAGTGAGTCGGCAACATTGTTAATATTTGACCGATTTCCATTTGTTTTGTAGGCATCTTTATTTTTACCCTCAACATGATCACCAAAGGACTTGTTTGTTTTCTGATATGAAAACTGTTGAAAAAATATAGGCCTAGTTTTATGATTATTCTCGACAACCGAAGGCGAAAGAGAAACAGTAAATTCAGAGTTTTTGTTCAGATGTATGATTGATTGGTTCATTGAGATATGCTATCTAAAACAAAATAATAAAACTAAACAAAGTGGAAAGAATGCCTTACAGGTATTTGGCCGGTTTCGAAAAACTAATTATGTATATTACGACAAAATTGAAAAGGACAAAAAATATGCGTCTTCGATCTAAAGCTCCTTCGTTGAAATGATTTTGAAAATTGTTAGTCGTGAAGCGGATAAAATAAAGAAAGCATTAAACATTAGCTGTCGTTTTAATGTTTGTTTGTTTTTATGACATACGAATCATGTTTTCAGCACAAAATTCTCTGAACACTTAACTGACTACTTTAGAAAATTAACCGCGTTTCAGCAGGTTCTGCTTTTTATTTGAGTAAATCCCTTCGTATGAACAGAAACGTTAATTTTCATACCTTATGAGATAGCATTTTATAGTCACGTGTCAGTATCAGCGGTGTGAAACGCCTGTACAACAATACTGCACCTAAATCAAAAGAACGTATTGGCTTGAGATGTATGAGAATATCAAGACCTTTTGGCTAAGATAACCGTAACTGTAAGGTATATGTTCGTGAAAGTGATGGACAGTTACGGGCCTGTTTCGTCATGATTATTAAAAAAGGACCGAAGTGTTAAGCAGTTAAAAGCCGGGCATCACCGCATCCCTTTTACGCCGCTAAATTGGAAGAAATATTAACGTCCAAAAAAAACAACAACAACCTTGCACCTGTAGCTAACATTGTTCTTATTCGCTGGTAATGTTTTAATACATGCAGCCTTAAGTGCTTGTTCTTTGCCAGTATTAACTTATAGTGAGTATCTTTTTTCTAACTAGAGTCATTGTTCTTGATCTTCCTAGAAAAACAGAATTTGTCATTTTGGCAGGGTATTGTCGCTTTTGAGCAGTCAATAACAAAACAGGAGACAGTGCTTGAAGGAAATGTCGGCGCTATGACCAGAACATCTACAGCCCAGGCTTAAATTTGTTTTCGATTCTTTGTAAGCACACACCCATAATAAAGAAACATGTAGGCGGGCAGCTTTACCTGCTTTTGTTACCAAGGTGTTTGCTCGTCTGAGATGACTTCTTTTTCTTTTCTTTTTTTTTTTTTAAGAAAACAATGGAAGATCACAGAGTAAAGCTATCACGAAGCCAAGAGAAGACTCTTGTTTTCCACTTACAAACACTTTATTCGACTGTGATATAACTTTACACTGGTATCTTAAACCTCTGAAAACTCTCTCTAAGTCTCACGATTTCGAGCCTTATATAATTGCCGATTATGTCATACCTATTTCTAAAACACTATTTTTAGAGCAAGAACATTCTAGAAGCTCATGATGAGATATCCTAAAATAACTCAACAGAATGTTCCGGAATAGGTTCACAGCATATGGAAATAGTGATTCAATGTTCTAAATTGTTCTTCCAATTTCTAGAAAATTCGTTACATTCCTTCCCCCTTAAGTCGCTCACAGCGGTCCTCGTGAAAGTCCATCAGCATTATATTGCCGTGTTGAACTCCAGGTCGATGCCGTATTTCATATTGGTACTGCTGGATAGTGATCGCCTATCGTGTCAACCTCTGGTTTGTGTCTTTCATTCTTTGAAGCCAGGCCAATGGTTTATGATCAGTCTCTATAACGAAGGGTATCCCATACAGGTAAATTCTAAATTGTTTCAAAGCCCAAACAATAGCAAGACACTCTTTCTCGATTGTTGCATATCTTGTCTCACGCGGTAACAGTTTTCTACTGGCGTAGGCCACTGGGCGTTCCTCGCCATCGTCATCTAACTGGCTGAGAACAGCTCCTATGCCCAAATCACATGCATCAGTTTGAACTAAGAAAGGCTTGTTAACTTCTGGTGCTTTCATAACTGGACCAGACGTGATTTCTTTCTTTAGTCTTTCAAAAGCCCTCTGGCTCTCTTGATCCCAAATCACGTTCTCTGGTTTCGCTTTTTGGGTCAGAGCAGTAAGTGATGCCGCAATACTTGAGTAGTTTGGTATGAAACGTCGATAATAGCCTGTAACTTCAAGGAAAGCGCGGACCTCAGTTTTGGTCTCTGGTTGTTTATAGCTCTTCACAGCTTCTACCTTCTTTGGATCTGGCAGAATCTTGCCCTCTCCAATCACGTGACTCAGGTGTGTGTTTGGGTGTAGCCAAATCTGCACTTTGAACTCTTCAACGACAAATTAGCATCTCTTAAACGGGTGAACACTTTTCTCAAATGCATTAAGTGATCCTCCCAGCCTTCACTGAAAACTGGAACATCATCAAAGTAGGGATCAACAAATGATTCACCTTTCCCACCTTCTCGATGACGTCATCAATCCGTGGCATTGGATAGGCATCAAACTTTGCAACTCTGTTGAGCTTTCTATAGTCAATGCAAAAACGAATTCCACCATCGATATCTTTCTTGGGCACAATTACAACTGGTGATGCCAAAGGCTTGTGGAAGGTCTAATCACACCCATTTCAATCATCTTGTCAAGCTCATCTTTCACCATCTGTCTTTGGACAAGGGGATGCGGTAAGGTGCTTGTCGGATCGGGGTGGCATCTCCAACTTCAATTGAATGCTCGAAAGCTTGGGTTTGCCCAATTTGTTGCTGAAAAGATCTCTGAGCTCTTGAAGCAACTCTTCTAGCGCAGATCTTTGCTGAGCAGTGAGTGCGGGGTTGATGTCAACTTTTATCCCGTCTTCATCACCAGGTGATTCCTCAGTGTGGAGGAAGAATTCCTCAAAATTTCCTAAACACAAATTTCTGCGCTTCCTCCTCGGTGATTGTCATCTAAAGCAGTAAACACCTTTACTGTCTCAGGCTTCTGCCATTTCTTTAACAAGTTAACATGGTACACCTTCTTCTCTTTGCGCCTGCCTGGAGTCTGCGCCTCGTAATCAACTTCGGAAACTCTTCTTGTCACTTTATACGGCCATGCATTCCACTCAAGTTGCAACTTACTTCTTCTTGCAGGTTCAAGTATTAGCACCTCATCTCCTACTTTGAGATCTTGTGGTTTGGACTTCTTGTCGTAGTACTTTTTCTGCTTCTTCTGCGCTTTAGTCACATTTTGCTTGACTAGCTCTGACATTTCTTCCAGACATCTTCTCATCTCCAAAACATGAACGCTGACGTTCTCTTTCTCACCTTCGTAACCAACCCAGGTCTCTTTCAGGACATCGAGGGGTCCACGTACTCTTCTGCCATAGAGGAGCTCAAAAGGGGAAAACCCGGTCGACTCTTGAGGGACTTCTCTGTATGCAAAGAGAAGGTAAGGAAGGTGCTCGTCCCAGTCTCTCTGATTACTTGCTGTAAATTTCCTGATCATCGATTTAAGTGTTCCGTTAAATCGTTCTGTTAGGCCATCGGTCTGTGGGTGATACTGAGAGGTCCTCAAACAACTAATGTTCAGCATGAGATACATTTCTTGCAACAGACTCGACATGAAGTTCGCCCCTTGGTCTGTGAGGATCTCGTCAGGAATTCCAACCCTTGCAAACACTGATACTGGCGCTTTAGCTATTGTTATAGTTTCCGTATTAGGTATGGGTATAGCCTCTGGATAACGCGTAACATAATCACAAATTGTAAGAATATATTTGTTACCATTGTTGCTCCTTGGGAGTGGTTCAATAATGTCCATAGCTATTCGCTGGAAAGGTCTCAATCAATGGCAAAGAATCATCTCAGCTCGTGCTCCATATCTCTTTCCTTGCGCCTTCTGGCAACCTCACACGTACGGCAGTGATTGGCAACATGCTGGAACACACCAGCCCAGTAATAGCGCTGAAATAATCTGTCCACGATTGGCCAAAAATTAGCGGCAAATGTACCAGATAGTAATTGTCACTATAACGAATACTTAACAAAAACTAATTTCACCAATTCCTTTTTCTTTCAACCGGTCATTTCGTCAGACATTGCACTAAAAAAATTATGTATTATCGATTGAAATCATACATCGAAGATAATTGACTTTTATGTAAAGCCCAGTATGGCTTTAGAGAAAAATTTCCACTCAGCATGCAATTTTGGACATAGTGAACACGAAACAAACAAATATGGACAAGAAAATGTTTACATGTGGCATTTTTCTCTACTTGAAGAAAGCGTTTGATACTGTCAATCACACTATTTTACTTGATAAATTGCACCATTATGGGGTCAGAGGTATTGCACACGAGTGGTTCTCGTCGTATTTGGCTAACCGAACACAAACAACGCATATTGACAATGACCATATTTCATCCAAGAAGAACTCGGTAACTGGAGTTCCACAAGGGTCTGTTTTAGGCCCCCTACTTTTCTTGATTTATATTAATGATATTTATCTTTGTAGCAATAAACCTGGCTTTTATCTGTTTGCTGATGACACAAACCTGTTATATGCTGACAAGGACTTGAAATCCCTGGAAACCGTAGTTAATAATGAGCTAAAAAATGTTTGTGACTGGCTTAATGCTAATAAACTAACCATTAACGCGAAGAAATCAAATTTTGTCATCTTTAGGCCAGCACAAAAAAGAATTAATCATCAACCATGATTCCGGAAAATAACAACAATGGATTCACGGTTCTTGAATGTAAAGATTATGTAAAATTCTTAGGAGTGCTAATTGACAAGAACTTAACCTGGAGGCCTCACATTGATCATATTGCTTCGAAGATTAGCAAAATAGTCGGCATAATTGCTAGACTGAGACACCATGTACCTTTAAATACCCTTCTTCAAATTTACCGTTCGCTGATATTTCCCTACACGCTTTACGGTATACCTGTTTGGGGTCAGGCAGCACAGTGTGATCTAAAAAAGATTCTTACCCTGCAAAAGCATGCCCTCCGTCTGATTTTCTTTTCCAATAAAAGATCTCATGCCATCCCTCTTTTTATTGCTTCGAACATCCTACCTGTTAATATGCTCTACTTTGAAACGGTTTCCACCATAATGCATGATGTTTCTACTAGTTCTACACCTAGGAACATTCGTGAACTTTTTATTCATTCATCTGACGTTCATGCATATAATACGCGTTTCTCTTCCGCAGATAATTTTTATGTACAAAAATCTAGATTGCATGTGAAAGTCTTTCTCTGCGTTTGGTACAAGGTTATGGAATTGTCTACACCCCGTCTGGCGTAAGCTCACGAAAAGAGCATTTAAAAGAAAAATTCATAAGTTGGTTTTAACTGTACTTGGGATTGAGGACTATTATGTTGACGCCCATTCTCTAATATTGAAACTCAATACCAGTAATTACTGTGCCATATAGCTATATACTTCGCTTACAGACGTGTACCACAATTCTCCCTTCTCTACTTTCCAGTCTGTTTTGCTTGTACTATTTCTTTCTTTCTTTTCTAATGCATATCTTATAGTAATATTGTAACAGTTTAGTGACTTTTTATTTATTTATTTATTTAATTTTTTTTAATTCCTTATATATAAATGATTGATCCGCCTAGATTAGCCAGTGCTATTTG
>JAEMWC010000634.1:130000-135000 GCA_016490735.1 Pachyseris speciosa
GAGGAAACACGGCAGTCCATCTGGAGTTAAGTTTACTCATGTTAAAAGCTTTCTTCTCGCCGTTGAACTTGCAATCATTCGCATAGACACTTCTCTTAACATATTGTTTGTTCAGACTTCAAAAGACACAAGGTGAATCGACATTTTCCGATACGTGACAACGGGCATCACTCTGTTAAAAATAGTTAGCGCTTGCGCAGAAACGCCGGAAGTGCACTTTGTGGATGATACTCGACGAAAAAGAAGAACCGTCGGTAATCTTAGACCCAGGCGCCGCGCGAGACGCGCGCAGCCCGGGTAATGAGCACATCAGTGCGATGGATTCCACGGCATCTAAGCTGCACATTATTCGTGTTCTACGTAGAGGTGGCGTCAGTGCCACTGACCTTGTTGTTATCTACGTCGCACTTCTCACTTGACGTTCCACCCGAGAGTACTGTTGCGTTGTTCTGCAGAACATTCTTCCCGCCTATTTTTCTAACGAAGTAAAGCGAGTCCAAAACGAGCGTGGAGGATAATGTACCCAGGATACTCCTATAAGGAAGCATTACAATTTGCTAAAAATCCTGAAAATAGTGGTTAGACGTAGCAAACTCTGTATGAGGACCCGGACTGGAAAAATACACTGAAAAGGTCGCCAGCTCTCGAAACTTCTAATCCAGACCAGGGCGGGCGAACATGACTATTTGCTTGGACATCAGTCTTTTAAAAATACAGATCTGATGAGCGATTCAGACGAAGCTTCTTCCCAAGCACTACCTTAATGACAATGAAAGGTTAACTGTAATTTAATTAAGAATATAAAATTGTCCCTTTGGGTTATCTTTAGGAATCAAGCATATTAGAAAAATCCAGTCCCAATAATTCAATTTTAGATTATAAGATTGTACCTGGGGGTTATCCAATCGACACTAAAACAATCAGCAACTGTACATTGGGAAATCATGCTACTCAGTGTACGATATTGCCAAAAAATAATTGGGGAGAGATTTTGTTTTATATTTACACTACCGACCAAGATATCAATGGAGAAGCTCATACTTTTGTAAGCTGAGCTCGAGCCATGACACTTTTCTTTTCTCAGTTTGTCGACTCAGATACTAATTCAGGTTTTCTAGGATAAAATAGAATTAGCTTTACTGAAACTGTCCATATGCCAGGAAATTAACGACTCTTCAATAAAGTGAAGCAAAATTTACCTTCTGCGTTAAACATTCAATAAAGCTGAATAACCAGCTCTGAAAGCAGATTATCACATTATATCAGTATATTTGTTTCGTCAGCAAAGAAAAAATAAGAAAAACTTTATGGTTTTTAATTTCTCCACACTATTTCCCAAGCGTGCAAATGAGACATATCTCACAACTTTTAGACCTGCGATTGACAAGAAAATAAAATAAAAGCTTAGTCATTTGAGAAACGGTCGAAGCGTACGTTGTGTGAGCTGTTGTTTGATGTGAACTTCCTTGTCGGTGAGTTTCGCGAGGTTCAGTCTCATGCAATCTACACTATAACTGTGCCCGAGGTTGTCGGTTTATCAGTAACATACACCAACACAAATTTCCATAAATTTGTACCTTTCACTTGCCTCCTACGCAGTAGTGCCGGGAATGGGTAGGAGTAGGTGTGTGTGTGTGTGTGTGTGTGTGTGTGTGTGTGTGTGTGTGTGTGTGTGTGTGTGTGTGTGTGTGTGTGTGTGTGTGTGTGTGTGTGTGTGGGGGGGGGGACCTTTTCTGGTCCAAGACCCAAACTGTTAACTAAGACTACTCTGCAAAGTAGTTACCGGCCATACTTAAAATAGGTACGCAGTGCGTACGTGGTCGGACATGTGATACATGCATATTTACTTCTGAAGAATGAGAAATTTTGTAGCGATCCTTCATCATTTTATTACTCGGGCTGCGCGCGTCTCGCGCGTCGCCCGGGTCTAAGATTACCGACGGTTATTCTTTTTCGTCGTCGAGTATCATCCACAAAGTGCACTTCCGGCGTTTCTGCGCAAGCGTTAACTATTTTTAACAGAGTGATGCCTGTTGTCACGTATCGGAAAATGTCGATTCACCTTGTGTCTTTTGAAGTCTGAACAAACAATATGTTAAGAGAAGTGTCTATGCGAATGATTATACATACATACATACTTTATTGAGACTCCCTTTAACAGGGCTTTTCAGTCACAATGTTAAGAGAAAAGAAAACTTATTTACAGTAATTTAATTAAAATCAAAATATATTCAAAATCATTCAAAATATATCCAAATTTACTTCGTATAGAACATATTATTAAAAAGTGTTCGCTTAAAAATATCAATTTCCTTAGTATTCTTAATGTTGTCAGGTAACCCATTCCATTCCCGTGGACCGCGAAAATAAAATGCCCTTTGTCCCATCGACAATCTACATCGGGGGATCACAAAGTTATTACATCCCCTTGTGTTCCTGTTGTGAACTGCTGAGCGCTTAACAAAATATTTACCTAAATAGTCTGAAGCTAAACCATTTACACATTTATATGCTAAAACTAAATCATTAAATAAAACCTTTTCCGTAACATCTAACCATCTAAGAGATCTCCGCCCCTGAGAGATATGGTCAAATTTCCTTAAACCTAACACAACTCTGGCAGCAAAATTTTGTACCAACTGTAGTTTGTGTAGATTACGTTTAGATGTGTTCCCCCACACTGAGGAACAATAATACAATTTATTAAAAACAAAGCTATTTATAAGTAATAAAAGTGTTTTCTTGTCTAAGAGGTGTTTAATTCTACTTATCTGTACTAACTGGTTCATGCAACTAGAGGCTGTTTTAGTGGTATGTACATCATAGTTAAGATATTGATCAACATATACCCCGAGATCCTTAGCGAACGAAACTGGTGAGATAGTTTTGCCCAACAGAGTTAAGGAGATATGAGGTAGCCTCTTAAGAAGTTGTGCTGAGCCAACAACCACTAATTTTGTCTTCTCGGGGTTTATAAGTAAAGAATTCTCTGCACACCATCTACTAATGTTCCTAAGATCTTGATTTACGGCGGCCATAGCACTTGACGAGTCTGATACGGGAAATTTAAAGTGCAATTGGCTATCATCAACATACGCAGCGGCTTGACTGTGGGTAATAGCACTGATTAAATCATTAATGTAGATAGTAAAAAGTACAGGACCCAAGATTGACCCCTGAGGTACTCCGTTTGTTAAAGGTAACAATTCCGAGACTGAATCTTCATATCGTACTCTCTGATATCTACTAGATAGATAGCTACTAAACTAAGAAGCTGCAGAAGTTTTGAGACCCAGTTTTCGTAGTTTTCTTAATGGTAATGGTAATGGATTTATATACCGCACATATCACATAGTTTCATGGCGGTTTACAATTCTTCTCTAGGGTGAGATCGGACGTCAGCCTGTAAAGGCGCCTCTGGCAGCCGCTATCAGTCCATTTTTGATCTCACCCACCCACCCAACCCACACATGAATGTCAAGACCACCACACCGGGAACTACGTCCCCTACTCTTTTCGAACAGTGTGTGAGTTCTTTAACGTCCCAATAATAGATTATGATTAAGGCTGTCAAAAGCTTTTGACATATCAAGCAGTACTAGTAATGACGCTGCTTTTTCATCAATTGCTTTCAAAATGTTATCTGTAACATTTATGAGGGCAGTTTCTGTCGAATGCATTTTCCTGTTGCCACTTTGATAAGTCGACAGTTTATCATATTTTGTCAAAAATTCCACAAACTGCTTGTGTGCCAGTCTCTCACTTACTTTTGATAGGATGGGTAACAATGAAATCGGCCTATTGTTGGCTGGTTCTTCTGAGTTTCCTTCTTTGGGTACAGGTATCACCTCAGCAATTTTCCGTGCTTTAGGAAAAGCAGCCACATTAAACGAATTATTCACCAGTCTGGAAATCACAGGTGCGATGCTCTCACAACTGTCTTTCAGGACTCGCGCAGAGATTTTATCATATCCTGGCGCTTTGTTGGCAGCTAAACTCTTAATGACCGACTTGACGTCAATTTCTTTTACCTCTTGAAACTCAAATTCTTCTGTTTCAGCATAAAGGCCAGTGTCAATACTTTCTTCCCTAATACCACAATCTTTATCTTTATCCAAACCGTGTTCCCTTGTTATCAAGTTCGCTTTTTTGGCAGTAAGTTCTCCTACTGAAGTAAAATACTTATTAAATTTATTTGCCAAAGTCTCATGGTCCTCAAAAGTGCTTGGACGTTTAGCAATACCACGAGACATACATCGATTTAAGATCTTCCAAGTGGCGTTTGTGTTACCTCTACTGTTAGCTATTTCGTTTCTTACATAGATTTTTTCAGCAAGCCTCAGTTCGCGTTTCACTTCTTGTCGGAAGAAGCGATATCCGTTCCAGCATAGTTTGTCATTTGTCTGGATGGCTTTCTTATGCCAAAGGTCCCTGGTCTTCATGAGCTGCTTAATTTCTGGTGTTACGAACGGATTAGAGCGGGACTTGATCTTTATACGTTTGATGGGCGCGTGCTGATCCAGCACGTCCAAGAAGAGAGAATTGAATGTTTCCACTTGGGAATCAATGTCATCAAAGAAGTATACCATGTGCCACGGAACAAGAGAGAGATCTTCGCGAAAGCTGTCGGGTGCGTACCCGGAATAGCTTCTTGTAGTGACGTATTTGGCTTTGGCTTTAGGACGATTTATCCTCAATGTAACTTCGACTAAGCTGTGATCACTTATTGAGGACATAATGACTGAGCAAGACTCCGCTAGGGTAGGATCGGTAATCATAATAACATCAATTAGCGAGCGTTTTGTTTCTGTAATTCTAGTCGGTTCCTTCACTAGTTGTGTCAGGTTGAAACTAGCACAAAGGTCTTTCAAAGTTCGACTATCCGCTGTATCATCGAGAATGTTACAATTTAGGTCACCCAGAATGATAATGTCATGGCCAAGCAGTAACATATTCAGGAGACTTCTTGACAAACTATCGCTGAAGGCTTGCAAGTTCAA
>JAEMWC010000634.1:140000-177500 GCA_016490735.1 Pachyseris speciosa
GGTAAAGTAGATACAACTTCAAAACTACAAAGATATTCTGCAATATATATTCAGGAGCTGACAGGTTTTAACAAATAAACTTAGAAGGCAAGGCTGAATTTACAGTCAGGGACATATATTTCCCTGTCCGTTCAGGGAAATATAATTTCCCTGGCCGTAAATTCAGCCCTGCTTTTTTAGTTTATTTGTTCTACAATTTGTTGCTGATCAGGTCCTTTGCTACAGGATCCAGTGCTTCTATTTTGTCTCGGTGGTCCTTGCAAGCGAAAAACACCTTTTTTCACTGACACCTTTTACTATTTTATGGTTTTATTTATTTACCTAATCAAAAATAACTTTGAATTTATACAGACTAATCAATGGGCTCCTGTCATATTGGAATAGTACCTACACTCGTACACACGTTCTTAGGATAAAACAGGCGCTCCATTTAATGTTGGTGGGGCCCTGTATCTCAAACAAATAATTTAAATCTTTATTTTAACACGGTAAAAATTCATCAGGTGATTACAATATACATAATAATTCCTAATAAAAAAGGAATGGGAAAGGCTGCTTCTAAGCTAAAAGGGAGTTTGTATGATAGAGAAATAGCAGTTGATAGGGCTACCGCTGTACATCGATCGAAGTTGGGGTAATTGTTACTTGAATTTTCATTCACTAGTTTTTTTAGATAACAACATTTGATTCGTAACCGTGTGTTAATCTCTTTGTCTGACGATTTTGTTGGAAGATAACGGTGGTCCCAAAGGCTGGGCACGACTCAACAAAACTCTGAACCGCCATAAATCAGTGCTTGTTGCATTCAAACAGAAGACAGCGACTCAGAGGAACACGCAGCAGATCAATAGTGTGAGTACGGCTCTCTTGCAATTGGTTTTGTTTGCAGCAATAGTTGCGAGAAGTAGAAGTCGTCGGTTCTACTTTTCGCAACGCTTCTCGCAACGCTACAACGACTTTTTTAAGCATTGCAACGTTTCACGCAACTTGTCTCGCAACCGAGCAACGACTGCGAGACAAGTTGCACAGAACATTTCCTAGTGTAACAGCGCCTTTACCATGATCATCAATGTGATGTTACAATCGTTGTTTAAAGATTGAAGCATGTTGTTATTCTTATTTGCTTTACCTGATTGTTTCGGTTCCTTCAGGATCTCGGTTAGCCACTATATGCATGTATTCTGTGCATTCTGAGATTTGTCGTCAATTTTCATAATTCTTACCACTTCAAACGTTATTTTCCTCGCAGTGCGGCAGAATGTTTACGGATTCATACAGGCCAAAGCTTCACCCTGTGGAATTTCCAATTTTAGATCAGCCCTAGTTTAATTACAGTTTTTTGAGTTATTATTGGACGTTTGCTATTTGCTTATGCAGTCGAGTAGGTGTTTGGGGTTTTCTTGGTTTATGATTCATCTCGAATTCTCCAAGCTCTGAAGGCCCGCTAACCCAAACATTTCTACAGACTGGGTATTTTGCTGAGATCGGTTTCGAGTTAGATAGAGATATACACAAAGGGTATTGCCGCCAGTAATAGAGTAGAACAAGTAAAAAAGAAAAAAATGTAATTTTTTTTTTTCAGAGACGTGGTTCACTTTGCTGGACCAATAATATTGCTAGTTAACTCACTACTTAAAATCTCCAGCAGAAGCGTAAGAGCGTTATAACATCAAGAACACAAAAAATCCAGATGGCAAAGAAAATGAAGGAAATATTGGTTTCGTTGTGCTTGTGTTTGAGAAATATTTTAAATATTTTAGTAAAAGTGCAAATGCAAACCATAGTAGGTACGTGCTGCCTGCCTTCCTTGTCTTTTTAAAAATGCGCATGCGTTTCTGCTAACTACAATTTCGTTGGTACGGTGCATATAAACCATGCTAAACATGTGCGCTATGTCTAGGCAAACTCTATGTTTTTAAGAAAATAGGATTATTTTTGGTTGATTGTCAGAAAGAAAGAGAAAACAATTCTCCTTCAAAAAGGCCTGAACTGAGTTTGGGATTACACCGTTTGTCTGCTGTTCCTTTTCTGCTTTCCCGGTGTGTTCACCAAACTGCCCTTTTTATGTGTGTGCTACACATAAAACAAAATTACAATCTCGGAGCATTTGGTCAATCGCTCGAAAAAAAAAACAATATTTATTGCTGTCATATATGCTATCATAACGTTTTTGTTCTCTCCTCCAAAAAGTATAAACTATTTTGGAAAGATTACAAAACCAGCCTTATAGGGGTCGTCGGGAAATGACTGTCTTAACAGTTCTATTGATTTCTGCCCATGAATGTAGATATTACATCCGCCACTCTCGAAGTAAGATATTAATAATAGATGCGACCAGAGTTTTACCATCTCAGCGAGTCTGTTTAATTTACAACATTTTTCACAAATCTACAGTTTGTAACTTGTGGATTCTTTAGAGATACTGAGGACTGTATATTGCAAGACGCTGTTTTAATTAATAATAAAGACCGGCTATAGTCTTAGTATTCTTGTTCGTTGCACGAGGCTTCCCCCCTGACAGTAAGTCCATCTAAATTTAAGTGAGACACTTTTTTCCCAACCAGAGCACCTGCCCTCAGCAAACTTTAAATAATTAAAGTCTGTAATCTAGAGAAAGTTCATTTTCAGAATTGAAAATTTGGCAAATTGACGGTGGAAATATCACTCCACGCGTTTCCAAAGGTGCGCGTTTTGACACAAATGACTTCTCTTAATAATTCCACTTAGTCGTGAAAAGTTTTGAATTTCAAAATAGGAGACTATTGATAATTACAAAAAATAACAGGTTTTCGAATCAATTTGAAGAACGCAATTATTATTTGAAGTCATAGAGAAAGTTGCATAGCGTTTCTTGATATTTCTCTCTCTTTCAGCATCTCCCACAACAATCTCAGCTATTTCAGAAATTCTCAGAAATTTTTAATCAGTTTTTTTTTCACTGTCTGTTTTGACCAGTGTACAAACAAAATCTAAATATGTCTGTAAAGCCAGTCTGTAACCTCCCCGCCGAAAATCCAACAGCGTCTCGAGCTAGAAGAAAAGATCCTTCGGTAAGTTTTTAACAAATTTAGTTTGTTCTCGAGTTTTCTTTTATTAAGTTTTTTTCTCTCCTTCTTTTTTTACCTCACATGCAATTATCTCGAACTAAAAGGCAGATTTTCCCCCGTGGCAATTGAAACTCATGCCGCTTCAGAGTTACCTTAGTCGTGTTTGCTTTTTGACTCATGTGGAACCATGTATATATATCCTCTCTTTTTCAACAATATAACTTCACCATTAAAAGGTACGCGAAAATTTTAAATACGCTTTTTCTGAAACTACATCCCTTCTATGGTTGCATGGCTGCAAGCAAACTATACCTGCTATAGAAAAATATTTCGCTCATATTATTGATCCAGACCCGTATATTTACTTTGCGATTTAAAAGTTATCCGTATAGTAAATTTGCCTGGTTACGAGCTCTTATTTTTGACAAAAGTCGTTCTCAAATACAAATCTTTGTGTGCAGTGGCTGAAAAACAGCTTCTTATAGTAAAATCATCGCAAAAAGCTCGGTCTTGTGAAGTTTAAGAATTACTGAGAGGGATTTATTCACGAGCAGATGTCCACGTTGTTTAAACTACGTGCTCACCCGTAGTAATGATAATTAATTGTAGTAGACTTTTACATAGGCCACACATTGTAACAGATTAATGCAGTTGCTTCGGTATAATTCTTTCGTTCTTAAGAAATGAAACCCGGTGCAAATATTGTAGCGTTTTTACTCTACTGTTAGTCAAACGTGTGACTTCAATTAAAAAGAGAAAAGCGTGTCAAAGAGAAAAACAAAAATCGTGACTGCAAAATTAAAAATTCAAAAACCATATTTATTTCGAATCAGAATAATCGCAAGTAGATTAGCTGTGCTTTGTAAATAATAATAATGTTTATTTCTTATATTGCGCAGTCTAACATGCAATAAAGATATGATCGAAGGCGCATTACAACATTGAAATCTTAAAGTAATAAATGGTTAATCCAATTAATGATAATAATAATAAATAAAAGTTTGCCAACCATTAGCCAGGGTAAGACATAAGCAGGCAGAAGACAGATATGGATTTGATAAGTCTGTGAAATAACAGGGAAAGTATACTGCCTTAACACCATTCAGTTAAACAAAGGATCATTCAGTTCCTTTAAACGTCGGTTCATCAGTGCTTATTGTCAACTTCAAAACACGGATTTTTTCCATGGGAAATCTTGGATAATTTTCTGTTTTATGTTCCTTCGTGCAGACTTGAGATTCCTCCACCTCTTACCATCGTTTTTGCGTACATGATGTTGATCTCTCAGTTAAATTAGGCGTTTGCTGAGCACTTTTTTCCAATTGTTCATCTACGGTTCAAAGTGATTCTGAGTGTCGTATGCCGGTCTTCATCTGTTGTGTCCTACACGCATCACGTGCCCGGATTTTTGTCATATAACTGGCAAACCCTGACAGGCAAACAGTCGATTTTGAAATTTGAAGTAAAACGTTTTAAAAATCTTTGTTTTCAGCTGATGTCCCTAAATGATGAAATGTTACCTGAATACAAGCTGGATGTGCCGCATACACCCCCGGGAGTGATTCTACACTACACCACATTCAAGACTTCCTGGGACTGGGCCATAGTATTCTTTACTCTATACACCACAGTATCTGTACCTTTCATTGTTTGTTTCGAATACGAGACTCTTGCATTGGCTCTCCTGGATCTAATGGTGGATTGGCTGTTCCTTGCTGATATTGGATTTAACTTTCACACGACCTATGTAGGAAAAGATGGCGAGATCATTGATAACCTAAGAATGATTCGCATGAATTATCTTCGCTCTTGGTTCTTCTTGGATCTTGTTTCATCGCTGCCGTTTGGAATTTTGTATTTTGTAAGCAGTGCGAAAACGGTACGTAAACTCTTCACTTGATCGATAGCTGCACCCGCGCTGTCAAGCAATCCTGCATGTGTCAGACAAAACGTACCTGCGTCAATAGCAAAGATACTTCAGCCACCCAGTTCGGGCCTCTTGATAACATATCACAACCGCTTCAGTCCAATTTGGTGAACAGTAGTAAATCAAGTTAAGATTAATTTATTTATTTATTTATTGAGGTAGGTAGAGATGTGGGCTGGAACCTACACAATTCACTGCAATTTAAACATCCGGATCTGGGTCTATCAAGTACTTACTTTAGCTGCCATTAAACGTATTAAACTTTTAACCCGATGAGCGTTTTCTTTATTTTAGAGTTTTCCAAATTTGCTGGGAATTCTAAAAGTGTTTCGCTTGTTGAGACTTGGCCGAGTGGCGAGGAAAATCGACAAGTACTTGGAGTATGGTGCGTCCACGTTCTTCCTTCTCATGTTGAGCTTCTGTTTGGTTGCTCATTGGATGGCGTGCATTTTCTACATAATTGCCACTAAATATGACAAGTTCCAGCGTCATGGCTGGCTTCAGGTATTAAAAATTTGAACTTTTAGCAGATTTCACGCGGATTCTTGTTATAACATGTACAATACAAAGCGAAGGAATTCAAATGTGCTTGTCAACGCGATACCGTGCGGCAATGGGCACAGGTGAACTAGTATACAGAACAAGAGCAATGCATAATATATGCATGTTTTAATTATGCTTATAATTCAATCAATCAGTCAATCATTCTTCCAGCTGGCCATCCGGCCCCAGCTACTAATCGGGGACGCTGTAAACTATGCGTGTGTGAGGAAACAGACCACAATGAGCGCCGGGAACTAAGTCCACTACTCTTTTCGATCACAGTGTGTGGGTTCTTTTACCTCCCTTTCTAGTTTAGCGTGTGGAGGTGAACGGCTCAGTGACGTGCAATCTTCACTCAGGGGCACCCAACGACAAGTTTCGGTAGATATCTGTTCGGTGGAGGGTAATTCGCCTTGGGTTTTCGGCGTCGATTAAAGAGTGCACTCGGATTTTCGTAACTAAAACGTGGCCTAAAAGATTCGCAATTGGGAAATCATAGCCCCTACGGTTTTCGGAAAGGTCATAATTGCTGTTTTTGGCAGTCAAAAACGTCAGCTACCATTTTCGGAAAGAAAATAGTTCCCTAGAAAGTTCGTGAAAAGTTCATTTCAGCTTACATTTTCTCAAAGGAAGATTTTGTTCCCTAACATTTTCGGGAAATTAAAATTTCAGCTAGGGAATCCGAACAGATGAACTTCTTCTAGCTAATGAAAACATCACTTTAAACAGACTTCAAACACCATAAGGTACTTAAAAATGCCTTTCTACAGCTTTTGGTTGATTTGGCTCGTTGGGTGCCCCTGTTCACTGAAGCAGATGTTGAGCACACGTGCCAGCCAGCATGGTAGTTACTAGTTATTTTAAGACCCTTGTTTGTGGTCCGGTCAGGCCGGGTTCTGAACCCGCCATCTTCCGCTCAGCAGTCTAGTGCTCTACCAACTGAGCCAAACGGGCGGCTGCGATGAGGATAACTTCAAGCAAGTTTTTTTTTATGAGAGTTGCTTTTACTGTTATATAAAATCCACCGTTTCATTATTTGTAAACATGCAAATGAAATCGTAAAAGATACAAATGGCTTACTTCTGGCCTGGGATATTTCTGGTACAATTGCCATTCCTTAGCAAATTACGTTCTGAGAGTAAAATAACAAAAATATCGAAAACACGTTCCCGAGAGTCGTAAGGGCCATAAAAGAATCACTGAAATAATTTCATCTTCTAAAGATGTTTTCTTACCAAGGCCTATAATTTTCAAGCTAGAGGCTCTATAGTCTCCCTTGCAGCCGTTTTTAGTATCGTCACGCAACGCTCCTCCTAGCGTTGCGTGACTAGAGGCTCTATAAATTCGAACATTTTGCTTTTCTTTGTCCATTATTGAACCCTTTGGCCCCCCTCCCCCTTTCCAAAGCGCTATTAAGGAATACGCTTGGTAAGTGTTTTGGGATTTCAGAAGGGGTCTTCGTTGAACCATTAGAACTCCACACTCCTGCTTACGTTCTTTTAATTCGTTGTTGTCCTTTTAGGTTCTCGGGAAAACCGTTGGGAAACCTTACCAGTTCAAAAATGGTACAGATGACGTAGACTCAGAATCTGGCCCCACCCTGCCGGCAAGATACGTGTCGGCTCTATACTACACACTAACAAGCCTCACCACTATTGGGTTTGGTAACATTGCACCTAACACCACAGCCGAGAAGCTGTTTGGCTGTGTGACTATGCTATTAGGAGGTCAGTATTCGCTTCAAGTTTTCATGGTTATTTAAGTATTACCTAAGACCTAATCCAGCCATTCAATGCTGTTGTGCATTCAGTTTTCTCTAGTCTTTTCTACTGCATATCGATTGCTTCACTGCTCGTGAATCTTTATTTTAACCGAAGTTCTCTTTTACATCTGTTAACAGCCTGGGAATCCAAAGATTGTTAATAAGTCGGTCTTAAGACTGTATTTCTCTACATCAGCCAGTCTGAGCAAGGGTTGATGTTATTGATGGCCCCATGGCCAACCAGAATCAATGTTACAAACAAGGGTTACTTAGCTGCCACAGTAATAATAATAATAATAATAATAATAATAATAATAATAAATAAAACTGGTTTTTCGTTGAGTATCAGCCATACTTATATGTATATTCAAAGCCGTAGGCTGACAGTATAATTGTAAATCATTTCACCGACTATTAAAAATTGACGAAACTCTTATTGATTCAGATTCAGATCTGAGGTGAAAACCTTTCAATTTATGATTTCTTGTCGATGATATCTCACTCTCTGGTATTTTTTCTTCAGCAATCCTTTTCTCATTGATCTTCGGTCAAGTCTCTGCCATACTTCAGCAAGCACAGAAAAATACTGCGAAGTACCACTCGATTATAGATAACATGAAACAATTCAGCAAACTTTACAAGCTTCCGACCCAGCTGGCCACGAGAACCATTGACTTCTTCATGTCCACCTGGGCGATGAATAAAGGGATTGATACCGATGAGGTACCTGCAATGATAAACAAGGGTTAAATAAGAATTTGTCTGAGTAGATGTGGGTCTTTTCTCGTCAGCCGCAAGCTCAACACAGTTTGCCTATTGCACAAATGAACTTTGCATTCACTAATTCTCGTTTCTTGTTTTGCATGTAACGCGATCAGTAGCAACGTTTGACATAAGCGATCCTACCAATACACAGAAGGCATGTCATATAGCAATCACCCCATTGCTCATTATGAAAAAACAAACTGCTGCGCCACGAATTCCTACCTAGCTGAGTGGTCGCAAAATTCAAAAAGTTTCCCTTCTAAAGGCACATTACACGGTAATCAGCAAAACAGCGCGCAGGAAGGCGATGACAGATAAACAACACAGTAGCTCAATGTGAGTCTCTCTGAACTGAGCTCAGTGGTAGAGTATGACATCGATATATATGTTTATGGAACCGATCCCCTCTGTAGCGTGATGAACATTTGACCTTGGTCCTTGAAATAAGTGGAATTTAACTGTTATCCACAATGCAAGTACACACTTAGTAATTGTATGCTGTAATTTCAAAATCTCGTCTTTCATTATTGGTATGGTATGGTATGGTATGGTATGGTATGGTATGGTATGGTATAGTATGGTATAGTATGGTATGGTATGGTATGGTATACTTTATTTAAATCAAAGAAACACGATAACCCCAACAAGACTTAGCTGGTTTCCATGGAGGGCGTGTTAACGGTAATTCTTAACTTGCAGGTCTTGAAGTACTGTCCAAAAGATCTCCAGGCCGACATATGCGTCCATCTCAACAGAATAATTCTCGAGAATAATGTTGCGTTTCGTGAGGCCAACACGGGCGTGAAGCGCGCGATCGCACGCAACTTCTGGATCTCGCACGTGGCGCCTGGAGATCGAATTATTCATCACGGGGAAAGTTTGGATGTGTTGTACTTCATCGCACGAGGATCACTCGAAGTTAAACAAGGGGATGCTGTTGTCGGCTTACTGGGTGAGTGAGACGTGAAAAAATACACTGCTGACAGTGTATTGTAATTAATTTTTATAGGTGGCACAATCCTTTACTGGCCAAGTTTCAGTAGAGTATAAAGAAATGGATGTCAGCAGGTGTCTTCATAGTGTTGATACTAATGGCTGTGACGATGGCGGTGAGGATGACTGGCAATGATGATGACGATGACGATGATTATACCAATTATCATTAATTATTTACAGTCTTGTTCTAATTGACAGGTGAGAATGACGTGTTTGGAGACAACATATGTTTTGAGCCCACAATTGGCCAGTCAGCGGTGGACGTAATTGCACTAACATACTGCGATCTACACTGGATTCAAAGGGAAGTGCTGATCGAGGTGCTTGAGTTTTATCCGGAGTTCGCCAATAAGTTTACAAAGAGCCTTGTGTTGTCCTATAATCTGAGAGACGAGGTAACAATTTTTTTAAACGCATACAAACAAACGCGTTAAAACGTACTTTGGCGTCTTGCTTTGACCACACTGAACAAGTAATATCAGACCCAAATTACTGCCGCAACTTTTTACCTCATGTAAGTGATGTCATCACTTTCCAAAGAGTTTGTGGGGCTGTCATTTTCACCGATAAATAATGTTAATGGGACGTTGTATCGACGGTCTGAATCATCCGGAAATCATGGAATACATTTACTGTTTTAAATACTTGAATTTTTGTCTCTTTCCTTTTCAGCTCAAGATTCGCAAACGTACCCCTCGATTGGAAATAGCTAACGAAGAGGACAGAGCTGAAAGACCACCAAGTATCGGGTTTAGATCACGGAGAAATCGAAAACTAAGCTTGGTGGAGGAACTAGCACAGAACTACGGGTTTGACAACAATGAACTTGACGGTAGAGAAATTAGTGAGGCCGAAGTTGACATGATGGTGATTCCAAAGGGACGAACAAAGAGCTTCAGAGGAGCCGTTAGCCGAACCCACACCGAGATCCCGGAATCGGGTACCGACGTGTTGTCGAGTTTATCAGAAATGAAAGGGGAAGTGCGCCGAGAAATCGAAGTCATGAACATGAAAATGACGCAGCTGGAGGAACAAATCTCAACAATTCTGTCAATTTTAAAAAGTCAGGGCCATTTGCATAGTCCCCGCGGTTATGGATCCCCCTACGGAAGTTTCGATAAAGACCGGATGTCCACTACATCGTATCTTAACGACACAACTCCTCCCGATGAATCCTTGGAGCGTGGTAAAAATGAAGACGAACCTCTACCAGACTGGCTGGCACCGACTGGGCAACCTGTGACTCGCACCAATAACGTTCCAGATTTCGAGGACAGTTCTAGGCCGGTTCAAGTAGGTAACTCGGCCCAGGCCGCTAGCTTACTGAACAAAAGAGCAAATCAAGGTGCTGCAGTTGCTGATCCAAGAATCACGCAGACGCTTAACCTGTTCAAAAGGGGCAAAAAATGAGTGAAAACGTGTACAGAACATGACTACATGTTACATTAATAAAACAAAATTATTGTTAGACCACGACATCAGATAGCTGGTAGAGTCTAACAACTTGGAAAAGTTCGCTGACGAGTCACCCAAGACACAACACGTCACACTACGAACAAGTTCATTGCGTGCCATAAAACGTTTTACAGAACTATGATGTAGCAGAGATAGTATGTTTGAACATAACTATAAGGTCAACTGTCAGTGCCTAAACGAAAAAGAAAAGATTTCAAAGAAAATAATTAGGAGAAATTAAACCTGCGTTGATAGTGACGGTTAAGGGCGTATATAACAAACAGTTCGTGTACATCCAGGGCCGAGGGCCGAGCATTTTCCCGGCCATTTTTTATAATCCTGGACTTGATCCCCGGCTACTTTCATAGAAAAACAGCATATTGACTCTATGACAACAGCTGGATTCCCCAGCTACTTTTTGCACATCCCCGCCTACATCAAAATTTAGTGAAAGCCCTGGATGACATCCATGCGTGAGATCGACATTCAAGTGGTTTTCCGGGATAGATTACAGGAACCATAGTCAGAGCTACACGAAAAGGTCCCTAGACTTAATATAGTTTACCGGGAATAACGTTTGAACCACGTTATGCAATCAGTACGTCATTAAACAGCAGCACAAGAAGGGACATCTCGAATCTACGGTACTCTACTGATGGAATTCAGCCAAAGACTGAAGAAAGGTAGAGCTAACTTGTAGGAATAAAGTACTAAAAGTTGAAATACTCAGGACAATTTCATCTAAAAATGATCTATTTGAGGCAGTTGGCCATAAGACAGTCATATTCAATAGCTTTCGTTTGATCTCGCGCAAAAAATAACTGCGGAATGAGGTTTTATGAACGAGTAAATAGGAAACTGGTTATTTATGAATGGTGCATTTAGTAAGTCTTAGTGTGAGTTCAACCATACAACCATTTTTTAGTGCACCGCGATTACAGACCACACTCATCATTTTCACATTTTATACAATTAAATGGACAACGTTATCGACTAAATGATAACATTTATTTCAGTAAATTAATATAGGTAGAATACCCAAGATGACTTTTAGAGAACATGTAAAAAGTCGGAACTGACAAGATCACTCTTCTTGGCTAATTACCCGGCTTTATCATGTCCAGTAATAACTGTTAAACACAACAGCTGTCAAACAGCTTTCTATAATTATCAAAAGTGTTCACATTCCGTTTCAAGCTGTAAATTATTCAGCGGGGCTGATGACGCGTTTCAGTGGCGTTTAATATGTTTCTAAGCAATCAAACAAAACAACTCAAGCGAATTAAGGCCTGGTTGTAAAACTTTTTCGTAAAAAAGTGAAGGGGTGGTCTAACTTTTTAACGGCAATAAGCTATGAAATCTTAAATGCTGTTTGGTGACAAATATTGTCACGTGATCCGTCAACGCTATTTTTAGCTCAAAATTCTTCTTAGCAAAACGGCAACATTTTTTATTATTTTCTGAGGGTCGCTGTTACCTTGCGGCTATTAGGTACATCACTTCTGTGCCCGGACCCTTTGAGATATTTTAAAATAACGGTCTGAAATAACAATTCACTTTTACTGGGGGACTGGGCACTAGTACAAAATACCGTTCATTTTCAAAATCATTGAAATATTTAAGAAAGTCCGACCACAGAACTTTTGTTCCTCTGCTTCAGAGTTATTTAGTTGCACGAAATTTAAAAGACCATCGTTATAAAGTGGCGCAATTTTGACTCAAGATTTTTTGAAATTTGTGGCCGTAACAAGTCGCATGGCTTAATTTGCACACGTCAAAACTATAAATTTGACAACATTCGTAAACTTATTAGACTGCCAAAGCTTTAGGTTCTGATGGTTAAAGTGTTAGAAGATAGACCACCCCGTAGCTTTTTTGTTCAACAACGGAAGACTCATGTCTTAATTTTCTCGAGAAGCAGGTTTTTTTTTTCAATTTGGTTTGCGAACATTTTAAACTAAAAAAACATTTCATGTTTTGAGGAAACACTGTTTACTGTTGTGTTCCTCGACGTCTCTAGAGCTTGGTATTCGTGAAATAAGTCGTGGCTGGTCCAGCTATCTTTGGTTTACTTTCTGTTTGCCGGGGAATGAAATGAAACTCACAGTCCACAAGTCGGACGTAGACAGAGGCTGAACATTCATAGTCTCTTTATCGTGCACAAGTAATTTAACTCCCCAATTTTTTTGTCCATACTCTACTTGAGTATAACAATACACATAATTGATCTTCACCGAATTATGGTAGTGACTTTGTTGGTACAAAAAAAAATAAAATAAAAGTTCATAAGAGGTCTCATGTGTATTGTTGGCATTATTTCGATTATCAATACGACTAATTAAACTAAATAGAAGGTGTTGCCGGGGGAATCCAAATCCTTTTTCACTGAAAATAAAATAGACATAATCCTTACCTCACTGAATTCTGGTCGTTTGCTGCAAAGTCAAATTTCAAGTCTAATTAAAATTTAATTCTCAACCCAGAAGCAAAAACGAATAAATAAATAAAAAAAAAAACATACCTCACCTGAGAAACTTCGACAGCCACTTGAGACAAAAGATTTTAGAAGGAACACTAGGAAATACACCCCTGTTAAGAAGTCTTGCTCTTGGTCACGGTCTTGTTTTCTTGTTTGAGCGTATATGGTTAAAATAAAGTTTCATTGTTTTCAAACAACTTTGTTGTTGAACTTTCCACGGCAATTATTTTTTTATCAAACATGTGCACTATTAGAAAGAAATAATACGCAAAATTTGTCGGAAGGCCCCTCTAAACATAAGCAACGGGAGCAAAGAGAGGAGAGCCGCAGGTTATTCCACAGGTCCGTGAATATCTTGCAAATCTTTCGGCTTATTTGGACTGGGCTCGAGTACACCGTACAAAGCAACATTTATTGCAGGTTCGAGTTCATGCACCACTACTAAGATCTCCAAATCAATTACCGAATGCCTTAAACTAGTCAAGAGTCACTGTACTTCGTACTGCAAGACTATTGGAAAGAACTGCTGTGTACTGTATGTGGATTATAAACAATCCGTTGGACGTAATTCGCACATTGGAGGAAAAACAACTTCCGCTCAATCAGATGGGTACTTGGGACTTTTCCACTCTATATACTAGCCTTCCACACGCCAAACTTAAACATCAACTTCATGGTCTGCTCGAAACAGAGGAAAAAGTTTCATAGCAACCAATAATTTCCACACTTTCTGGGCTAATGATAGGAAGTCTACGAAATACACTTACTTCTCATGTAGGGAAATGTGCCTCGCTATTGACTTTCTCATCGACAACATCTACGTTCGCTTCGGAAACTCAGTTTTTCGGCAAGTTATTGGTATACCAATGGGCACTAACAGCGCACCTTTGCTAGCTGATCTATTCCTTCACACCTTTGAGTATGATTTCATGCTTAAAACAATGAAACGAGATAAAACCATAGCCGTCCAATTTAGCAACACATTTCGTTACATTGATGATTTATTCAGCGTCAACAATGAGAATTTCGGACATTACATCAGCGCTATTTACCCGTCGGAACTGGAACTAAAGGACACTACCTTAACATCAAATGAAGTTTGTTATCTAGACACAAGAATAAGGAATGGTGATAACAACCCTCCTTTTCATCTCAGTGTCTACGATAAGAGGGATGACTTCTCATTTCGGATTGCCATTTTTCCTCACATGGACAGCAACATTCCCGCCCATCCAGCCTATGGTGTTTTCATATCTCAATTAGCGAGATATGCTAGACTTTGCACATCGAAATTGGATTTTATTGATAGACTTCACTGACTTTCATCACATCTCCTTCACCAAGGCTTCAAATCTACACTGCTTCGTAAATCGTTGACTAAATTCTTGAAACGCCACGGTGGTATCGTTGAGAAGTATGGTGCTACACTACAGGAGGTGAGATTAGCAATCCAGAGATGAGATTATATCCTTTATATTATCCTGACGCCCAAATTTGAGATCTTTGTTGCCTCCATTCCTTAGGGGCCAACCATTTTACTTTTTTGGGGGGGGGGGGGGGGTGGGTGATTTTGAAAAAAAATATCCTGCAAGTACATCTGCGTAAGAAAAAAATTCCTGCACAAGACCATCGTCCAAAAAAAAATTCACGCACGTACAGTGGGCTGGAAAAAAAATTCTGGCAAGATGTTCCCTGTGCTGACACACTGAACTTTTGTATCAGCAAACTGTTAAAAGATTTTAGCATCTGGACTTGGGTATTTATATAAAAGAGGTATTCTTAGCACAATAATGTGTTCCCCTCAGATTGCTTTTTCTTTAAATTTATAGCACCCGTGGTTACCAATCTTGGTAAATTTTTGTCAAATTCAAGATCACGGCTGGTGTTGTGATCTGAAGAACAATGTTTTAAGTGCTCTCTAAATCAAGGAATGAAGTAAACTTTATTATTAAAATATCTATTTGATACAAACATGCAAAGATAAAGTTGAAAACACTGGAAAATACTTTAGCAAGGACCACCGTTGCAAAATAGAAGAGCCGGATCCTGTAATAGATCTAACCAGCTATAAAATTGTAAACTAGAAAACGGTAAAAAAACAAGCAAGGCTGGTTACACGGCTAGGAATATATATTTAAACCAATATTTCGGGAGGCACAGCCTTCCTTCATCAGGGTGTTACATATTATGACCCTAAGATGAAACGACGTTACAGTTTTCAAAAAAGTTGTGGATGTAACATGATATTATAATAAAGGTAAACAATACAACGTAAAATAAAAAACGTTACAGTTTGAAAATTTGAAAAAAACGTAACATGAAAACAAAAAGATAGGTATTATATTTCTTCTTTTCTGTTGATACCTAACGGTTCAAGAGTTTGACCTCTATCAATTAGATATGCTTTTCTGGCTCTTCGTACACCGTCACGGTTAGATTTGGACAGTTCTAGTGGAATTAGTTGCATGTCAGAAGCGCTGTGACCGTTAGAGAGAAAATGTTCTGATACTGCAGTGGGTTTAGAGCTGTTGATTTGTTTGTCGACTGTTCTGCGATGTTCGTTGAAACGGTCCTTTAGTCGTCGTTTAGTTTCGCCTATGTATTGTTTGTGACAGTGATTGCATTGTACCATGTATATGACATTTTTGGAATTGCAGTCAATGTGATGTTTGATAAATCTAGTTTCGCCGGAGGAATGAAAAGTATAGGTTGTAAGTCCATCAGTTATGTAGTTGCATGTTAAACAGTTGTGGCCACAGCGAAAGGCACCAAGGGGTTGATTATTTTTAGCAGGTTTACGTAGTTTAGCACTGACCAATAGATCGTTAAGATTGTTAGAACGTCGGAAAGCAACAAGAGGGGCAGCCTTGAAAACGTCAACGCAGCGGGGAGATGAACTCAAGATAAAATGTTGAAGTGTTTGTGAATAATAGATGATACGGAGCGGGATTGGTACATCAACGAATGCCTACGACAGCTAAACGACACCAAATTCTACAAGACTCTAGATAAGGACATCACTGATGACATCCAAAAACGCATACGTATTTACGTACAACGCATGCACCGTGACCAAATCATTGACGATGACCCTAAACGTCTTTTAATACAAACCGATACTAAGACCGGACGTTTTTACATTTTACCCAAAATTCACAAACAGGGTAACCCTGGACGCCCTATTGTTTCTAGTAATGCACATCCAACAGAACGCATCTCACAGTTCGTAGACTATCATCTCAAACCTCTCGTACAGACTACCAAATCATTCATAAAAGACACCACTCACTTCCTTAACAAATTCGAAAATCTCGGACAACTGCCCAACAATGCCATTCTCGTTACACTTGACGTTTCTTCACTCTACACCAACATACCCCATAACGAAGGCATCAATGCATGTCGTTACTTCCTCGACACACGCAAACGCACTACCTCCACTATCGGCACTGAAACTCTCTGTGACCTCATACGCATGATACTCACTATGAACAACTTTTCATTCGACGACAAGCACTAGTTGCAGGTACACGGCACTGCCATGGGAACTAGAATGGCACCATCTTATGCCAATCTTTTTCTCGCCAAACTCGAGACAGACGCTCTATCACATGCCCCATACCAACCGCATACCTGGTGGCGCTTCATAGATGACATTTTCATGATATGGACACACTCAGTAGACGATCTCAACACCTTCACCACGTATCTCAACAACATTCACCCTACAATTAAATTTACTTCCAATTATTCTCTCTCATCCATACCCTTTCTGGACGTCAACGTGTCACTGAACAACGGTAAAATCACTACTGATCTTTACACTAAGGCTACTGACAAACATGTTACAATCCTCTTGCCATCCCAGACACAGCAAAAGAGCTATTCCATTCAGTTTAGCTCTCAGACTTCGACGCATCTGCTCTTCTGACGAAACTTTCGCACTCCGTCTTAACGAGCTTAAGTCTTATCTCAACAAACGTGGGTACAATCTCTCTTTCCTCAACAACGAAATACAACGCGTTTACAACATTTCGCGTACCGAAGCACTTGCCCCCAAACAACGCAATTCCGATACTAACCAGCCTACACGTGTACCCCTTGTCATAACATACAATCCAGCTATTCGCTCCGTATCATCTATTATTCACAAACACTTCAACATTTTATCTTGAGTTCATCTCCCCGCTGCGTTGACGTTTTCAAGGCTGCCCCTCTTGTTGCTTTCCGACGTTCTAACAATCTTAACGATCTATTGGTCAGTGCTAAACTACGTAAACCTGCTAAAAATAATCAACCCCTTGGTGCCTTTCGCTGTGGCCACAACTGTTTAACATGCAACTACATAACTGATGGACTTACAACCTATACTTTTCATTCCTCCGGCGAAACTAGATTTATCAAACATCACATTGACTGCAATTCCAAAAATGTCATATACATGGTACAATGCAATCACTGTCACAAACAATACATAGGCGAAACTAAACGACGACTAAAGGACCGTTTCAACGAACATCGCAGAACAGTCGACAAACAAATCAACAGCTCTAAACCCACTGCAGTATCAGAACATTTTCTCTCTAACGGTCACAGCGCTTCTGACATGCAACTAATTCCACTAGAACTGTCCAAATCTAACCGTGACGGTGTACGAAGAGCCAGAAAAGCATATCTAATTGATAGAGGTCAAACTCTTGAACCGTTAGGTATCAACAGAAAAGAAGAAATATAATACCTATCTTTTTGTTTTCATGTTACGTTTTTTTCAAATTTTCAAACTGTAACGTTTTTTATTTTACGTTGTATTGTTTACCTTTATTATAATATCATGTTACATCCACAACTTTTTTGAAAACTGTAACGTCGTTTCATCTTAGGGTCATAATATGTAACACCCTGATGAAGGAAGGCTGTGCCTCCCGAAATATTGGTTTAAATATATATTCCTAGCCGTGTAACCAGCCTTGCTTGTTTTTAAAGATAAAGTTCTCTATTCTATTAATATAAACTATTTCAACTGTAGACAACTTGTGATTTTGGAAAGACTATGAAACAATCTCTTAAATTGTCAGTCTCTCATAGTCAGATCGATGCAAAAGAACATATAAAGTAAGGTGTAATAACTGCTGTTACACTAAATATCAATTCCAAAAAATCACTCTATAGCTCTTTTATTTTAATACATATCCTCTTTCGTCTATAGTACAATTGAAATTTGGTCACCTTCATAATAAATAATTATATAAACGTGAAGCAGCTCCAAACAGTAACTTCTGATATATTAAAATATATATTTTATCCATTCAGGCAAATAATTACAGGATTTAAAACAGTATTAGGTTTAATACACCAGCCATTTAATTATAGTGCTTTGTGTATTTGCTCCAGGCTGAGCGAGGCCTTGAGGCCTTGAACCACCGACCCTCCTATCTCCCTATCTATAAAAGTTGGATCGAAAGTCCAACGTACTGACAACTACACAACCATGCCACCCACATGTACTGTATTATAAAGGTCAGTCGAAAACTCTTTAATAGATAAAAATTAATACATTTTTCAAAGATTCTTTTACAGATCCTTTATAATGTGATTTATAATGGATGCCTTTTTACCAACCTATCCACCAAAAAAAATTTCATGCAGAATGTTCGAGGCAGAAAAAAATATCCTGCAAGCACATACCCCAAGAAAAAAAAATCAGTGTGAATTAAGGGTTGAAAAAAAAATTCGTGCACATACCAAATCCCCCCCCCCCCCCAACTTGTCACGCAACAAGTTTCAGTGTTGCAAGTTGTAGCTAATTAAAAAAGTCCTGCGTTGTGATTGGTCAACAGTCTATTTTGTGTGTAAACAAACAATGGCGGACGCTTTGGTCTTCCGAAGAAAGCGAGCGATAGCCGCCCTTGGGTTAATTTTATTACTCGAGAAAGAGGAACAGCGCCCCGTAAAAGAAGCCGAAAGGTTTACATGAGGGACTGGATTGCTTTGCGGGAAGAAAGAGGGATTTTCCACCAGCTCGTAAAGAAACTTGAAACGGGAGATCATGCGGCTTACAAAGAATTTTTCCGCATGTCGAAAGAGCAATTTTGTTTTCTGGTGGGAAAAGTATCGCCTTTTATCCAGCCGGCTTCATTATTTTCTTCCGCCATTTTTTCTTCCCGTTTAATGCAAGTGTGCGCGCGCAATTTTCCTGAAGTTGTTGACGTACTTGCTTATTCAGTTTACGTGTGCTTAGTTCGTCATTTAGTTCACGTGTGCTTAGTTCGTTATTTAGTTCACGTGTGCTTAGTTCGTTATTTAGTTCACATGTGCTTAGTTCGTTATTTAGTTCACGTGTGCTTAGTTCGTTATTTAACTCCTATTATTTCGTTATTTAACTCCTATTATTTCACGTTGTTTTCCTTGCTAATATGTATCGTCAATAACTGTGCTCACAGTGTGGGTGGCTCCTCCTAAAATGTTCTGTAATTGGTATAGGATTTGATGGAGCCGAAACCAATTGAGGTATTGCACACATTTTAGGTATCCTACTGATGAACAGTTATTACATGCAGATATTTTTAGAAGCAACATTTGTTTGCGGTCTGTCACCTTTGAATTGTGAACGAAGGGTACACTTCACCTTAAGGCTTTATTCATATTTCGGCTGCGCTGCGTGTTTTAAACTTCATAACTCTCTCTAAATGAGTGAAACCACTCGCAATTTGTCCACTTTGGTATGTAAGCTCCTAGTTACAGACAGGACCTTCGGCTTCTTCGTATTTAGTAAACTGTTACAGCATTATGAAAATTGCTGCGTCTTGTGTTCTTCGGACTGATTTAGTATCAATGATTGCGCTCCACCTTTCATGGTTAGTGAAGGCATCCATTTATATCCACTGGGAAAATCATACTTTGAAGCAACAATTGAACGCCGTTAATTTACATTTTTCTCTTATATTGAAAAATTGGGCCGTTCAAGACTTCATTTTGTGCGTTTTGAAGGACGCTACGTAGAAAATCAGACAGTCAAGATCAAACGTAAAACCAACAATACTTTAAGAAAAAAATTTCTTAGTCGAAATGCATTTTGAGTTTAATCGTTGAGTAGTGCCCCCAAGCTCAAGCCTCCTTGAATGCTTCTGGGCAAGCAAATCTACCAATTCGCATAAACGAGAGAGCTTTCGAATTCCTTGAGCTATGCTGGCTCTGTTGTAAATGTGGAGCCCTCTCAGAGCACTTGCGCTCCTTTCACATTCGCAGCTGGTGGCTGGAATTTTGCAACAAATCTTCAAGAGAACGTATTAAGATTTGGGTACAAATCCCTCAAGGCTTTTGGGTCTTTCCTCTTTTGGCTTCGAGCTGTAGCAATTTCAAAGTATCGACATAGCAGGAGATCACATAGCGGACATATAATGAAAAAATTAGCCCTTCGTCGGAGCGAATTGGATTCGCTCCGACGAAGGGCTAACGCTCGTAACGTCAGCTAATCGAATCCCTGTACGGTGGTCAATTTACATTATCGACTCCGTTGATAAACCAAATTTTCGTGTTTCACTCCCCCACCAACGCAGCACCACAGTTTCTTTAGAAACTAATCCCCTTCCCAGCTATTTCCGTTTACCCTTTTTATAATAACTTACTTTCTTTTTAATCGTCGGTATCTAGTAAATGGACTGTAATGAAAACGGTTCTGTGAATTGGGTTTTATTTCAAACTGCACAAGTGCTACAGCTATTTCCGTTTACCCTTTTTATAATAACTTACTTTCTTTTTAATCGTCGGTATCTAGTAAATGGACTTTCGCGTCCCGTCGCACCCGTCGAAACCCCTTCGGGCCTACAGTGTGTGAAGCTCTGTCGATTAGAACTCCTGGTAAATCTAATCCAGAGGTCGAGAGCTCGAATCTTGCAGAGGTAAAATATTTTTCCTTTGAGCCTTGTAGGATTTGCAAGGGTACACACTTTGCAGCACTGACTTTGCGATCTCTTTTTACTTGGCTGAGTGCTACTGCCTACAAAGCACAAAGGGCATCCATTTTGCACGCTTTGCATTCCTATGTTATGGCCGCCTTGTAGGAGACTGAGACCAACTCGTGCGCATTTTGTGGTGGCGCGCGACCGTGGCGGGCAGAAGAAAATTTTGAATCTCATGATCCCATTCGGACGTGAGTCGGAAACACGTAACGCGTTGTCTTAAAGCGAGAAGCCTGTGTTTCGTGGAAGGATTATCGAATGCCTCCGAATAGCTGCACTTTTACGCTTAACGTTGGTAGTTTGTTGTGGGTGGGTTACCCTCATTTATACGATTGCGCATGGATGGTAAGGCTTCGTCACTGAATGTACACAAAGCGCAGTCGTGTGAGTCGATATGAACTCAGACAAAGTTGTCAGGATTCCTCCTCCTACAAAAAGGCTTGTAGTTCGAAAAGCAAACAGCCATCGGGATTTACGTCCACTAACGGAGCGGGTATGTACGTTCACGCTGTTGTTCGATCGAGTGAAGCCCTCGTTCCAATGTTATTGATCACTCTGATCCTGTTTGTAATGTGCCTTGCTTCGATGAAAAAGAAGGCTTCTTTACTCCTAAATCAGTTTTTTTTTGTCATTAATTTTTCAGGCTACTCTTGAGAAAGTTTTGGGTCTGACCGTGTCCAAAAATGCAGCGCTTGCCTGTGACCCAGTGTCTGGGATCATTGCTTATCCTGCCGGGTAAGTGCGTGCTCTGATATGCATAAAGCCACTGGTTTCAGCTATACTTGTACCTACTCCACATCAATCTAACTCTCCCTCAGGAATGTCGTAGGATTGAAGAACAATGTAAGCTTGATAAATATTATTTTGAGGGATGATTTTGCGCCCAGGCTCACTGCGAAATCTTATGCTGTAACCATTGAGCTTAAATATTTCCGAAGTAAACACTTGTAAACTCATGCACAAACGACTATTCGTGCCTGGAGACGATAACCTTTCCACAGAAGCACCAGTTAATTACAAAAACCTTGTTGTGAGTGGGTAGCAAGGTTCTCAGTAGCCAAAATATATTTTTTTAAGTATTTAATTGTTAATTTCATTCGGGAAGTCGCTGTTAAGCTTATGTTTTATCCATTCGACTGGAAAAATACATCAAGGTTATGTGCAGATGGTGTAATTGATCACTGTGGATACAAAGCGTAATTACGAATCGTTTAAGCGTTAACGAGTAGTCATTTCTAATTTTGTTTAGATTGTTCACTAGAATACAGAATTTAGTCGTTAGTTGCTCACATACATCTATAATTTATAGCTCTGATCTCAAACACAACCATTCTTTCACAAAACGCCGGCGGCCTTTTACTCGTTTGAGATTTATATTTGCCCTGAAATACTTGTATTGAAACTTTTATATTGGCCCATATGGGTTCCATACGATGATATCAATCGATGTTATATTTGTGTACTTATAACAGACGAACAATTTAAGTTTGAATTAACAAAAGTCACGGCCTATATCTAAAAGGTACAAAGGAGCTTATCCGTCATCGCAAGAGTTTATTCTCGGATGTTGAGTTAATTATCGAATAGCTCGCACATTAAAACACGTAAAGTTCCTTTTGTGGATCACTTTTGATGGTCGCTCCAAGGGTCAGCTGTAAGGTTATTGTGGTTTCAGAAAAATGTGGCATTGTCCTCAATTGTATTTGTTACTATTTGCATTTTGTTTTCCTTGACAAGGGTTCGAAATCGCTCAATGTTGTGATACAACCGACAAAATTAACTTAATCAAACTAGAAAAGGTCTATTTACATGTCTTTTGAGAAAACCGTTTTCTTCACAGTGAAAATCCTTCTTGAGTCTCGGTATGTAATTTCCTACAATTTGACAGTTTCCTGGCTTCTAATGTTTGCTTAATTTAAATGCATGTTTCTTGTGTGCCTGCCTGTGGTTCGTTTTGTGAATAATTAAGTCTAAAATAAAGTTGTATAAATTGCATTACTACTTCAGATCTAAAATTCTCCTTTACTCAGAGAACATTTTTGGCTTTTTGCCGAGCCCTCTTCTAAGCGTAAAATTAAACTGATAACAGTATGATACAAAGCTTAATTAAATAAAGCCCTTTTGTCAATAGGACCAGTCTTGTACATATATTGGTTATCAAGGAAGAATTTTAATATGGATTGAACAACATCAGAAAAACTGCTTAACAGTGTGTTGTTCAAAGTTGTGAAGTACTTAGAGATGGGACTTTGACAATGTAGCAACACCTCTGAAAGTAAGATAGCAATCCAAGGTGAAACGAGAACAAACTGTTTCAGAATCTTAACAAAATAATAGTTTTCCATTGAGAGCAAGGCTAATTAGCACCTCTAGACACTAATAAGGGATGGCATTAGTAAGTTAAATACAGAAATGAAACCATATGCTTGAACTCCAGGGCAAATGAATTCAAATTGTTCATCTTTGTACTGCCATGTTGCAAGTCTAATGTAGTTGCAAATGAAGGAAAGACAAAATATATTAACTTGCAGCGTTGCTTTGGCTATGGTATTAATTTCGTTCAAAGTTGCTTCATTTGCAACTTTTATTTGCCATCTGTCTTGTCTAAGCACGAACATTACAATGTACCAAGCTAGATGTCAAACATGGCATGAATGCCTACCTGTCAAAATTTGAGCCATGCATGCAAAACACTGCTTAGTCATTCACTTGCAAAAATGTCTTTTCTGTTCAGATTTGTTATCCATGTAGAGAATTTGTCAACACATCAAGACATTCTATTTTTACGTGATCATTTCCATTACTGTCAGCATGATGTTATGGGGACTAAAAAATAAGTTTAACTCAGTGCAACAGATGTCTGCAAACCAAACTGGTTTGTGGTGACATTTGTGAGTGCAAGCATTCGTCAGACACAAAAATTCAAAGTTTGAGAGTTTGATGACTTACATCAGCAATAATTTTTTAAGGCTTTATTTCCACTACAATCCAAAAACAGATTTTTATTTCAATTTTATGTGTTCGGGGCCCACAGTAATTGGCGTAAGCTGTTGCGGTGTCCCTGCCTGTTTTTTGCCATCTATATCTTTGTTTTGTTTGTGTATATTTAATATTAAGTTGACGAAGCTAATAAAATAAAACTATCGAACAGAGTTGGATCCCACATCCAACATTGTTGGACGTGAATGTTGAGATAGTGGCAAAACACTATCCAACATTGCTAGACGAAACAAGCTACCGTCACAAGTTGGCACTAAATTTAATTGAAACATAGTGCTAATATGAAAACGAAAAGCACTTCTATAGTGCCAGCGTTAATGTTTATGGTACCAGAGCTGGTCGAGGGCATAAGTAATGGTGTCAAGTGAGGAAAAACCATGTACCGTTGTACAGTTATCATTACAAGATACACCCATGCTTAAGGAGATGATGAGAATGAGCCTGGATCAGAAATTTGAAACCGGCTATTGAACTGGACATCTGCAAAGAGTGCACCAAAATGGCGATTATTGATTGGCTAGCAGGGCGAACATGACTCGCTTCAGGAAGTAACTTTATTGGAAGAGCGGCAAAACACTGCAACAATTTTTGCCAAGCAAAATTGTTGAGTGTAGTTTGACCAAAAGCAAACTCTATCCAACACTTGATCGAGCAAGAATTGTTTGACAAACATCCTCAAACGTGGGCGGCCAAACAGACAAACAATGTTGAATTGAGCAAAGTTGGAACGTTGAATCCAACTTTGTTCGATAGTTTGGCCGGGGCTTAACTGCGGCGATCACTCACATAATCATTTTTCAAATTTAATCCAGTACACATAATTGATCATTTAGTAACAAATATGCCTAAAGTACTTTGCTATCCAGAATAAAGGTCCAGTGGAATACTTCCAGAATTTCTTCTGATGTGCTGCATTTGTTTGCAGTGAAATAAAACTTTCAATTTTTCTCACTGGTATTTTCTTTTGCAGATGTGTGGTTGTGTTGTTCAACCCAAGAAAAAACAAACAGAGTTTTGTTGTCAATGCTTCAAAGTAAGGAATTGTATGAATGACCAAGAACAAGAAATAGAAGGAAATATTTTTGTGTGATTTTAATAAATTATTTATTATAAGGGAATTTAGTGCTTATTGAGGTGGAATATTATAACCAAATTAAGAGAATTATAAATAAGAGAGGAGAATCCTTGATCTCTGCAAAGTGACTATTTTGAAAAATTTTTTTTTTTCATTTTTACAGAAAAACTATTACATCATTGGCATTTTCTGGGGATGGCAAATATCTGGCAACAGGAGAAGTAAGTAACTTTGTTTGTGTGATTTCACAAACCCAAACCTTTATGTGCAAATGAGAATTTTAAAGTAATACTACATGTTTATTCTTTTCTGCTCAAAGACTGTATATGGTCACCTAAATGTAATAATAATAATAATAATAATTATTATTATTATTAATTATTATTATTATTATTATTATTATTATTATTATAATACACAATAATTACATTTCTGGCTAAACTCAGCTGTGACCAAGCAACTGATGGTTGATGCTAATCCATTTTGTTAGCTCAAGTCACAAAATGCTGGACTAATTTCTGTTTTACCATCTTCATCATACAGAGTGGCCACATGCCGTCAGTGCGAATATGGGATATGGAGGATCATTCCCATCCTCAAGTAGCAGAAATGACAAAAGGCCACAAGTTTGGTGTTGCTTGTGTGGTAAGCTAATTAAATAAATTTATATGATTGTAATCAAGACTCCTGCTATATATTTTCATGATCAGACTTCATTATTAAGTAGCACTGTCACTCTATTTTAACAAGTGAGTTCAAGTATATCATGTTTGTTTCAATGGAAACCCAAAAATAGTGGTCTAGTTCAGGGGTTTCATTAGAAGCCGGCAACCTGCAAAAATCGCTGCCCACTTTGTCAGAATTTTCCTTGTACTGCCACCTACACTGTAGTTGTACTTTGTCTGTATATTTTTCACTCAAATTAATAAAAATATTCTTCAAGTTGCCGCCTACTTTAGTTAGCTCATACAGCTTGCTTTCCCAGTTGAAATTTGTTTGATATCTTTTTGTTAGTTTCGTAGAAGAGTTACAGTGTAAATGATTCTTTGAAGATACCCTGCGAGCAGAGTCTCCTTCGATCTTCCTAGAAAAATCGGGAAGAGGAAGGAGACTCTGCTCGTGGCCTGCACAATTCCTATTGAGCATGCTCCAAATTCAAATGTAACCATGCCATGAGTTAATCATCAAATCTTGAAATTTGGCACAACGTTGTTCCCATGCATACTGTCATTTCCTCGATATATATATGCACGAAATGTGATTTTCAAAATGCTTTCAACCCCAGGCAATTTAATCTTGGATTTGCCTGGTGATTTAAGATTTCCAAAAACTCCCGTGAAGAAGTCGACGTCAAAAGCGAAAGACACAATTTGTCTGATATGTAGAATTTACCTGTACATTCATGGAGCAAATTCGAGAGCTTTGTGGAAAATATCATTTGTCTTGGCAAAAGAGTAGCATCAGTGTGAAGCGGATGTTGAAAGCTAGCCAAAAGCCAAGAAAAAACCTCACCATGGCCGGTTGATAGCCTCCGCTTCAAGAGAAGACGATGACGATCTAATGGCGTGTTTTCAACCATTTCCCGATGAAGTCGTGATGGAAGGATCTGCGAGACAAACATATAGTTGCCACACAGAAAATTAAACAAAGACCTTGATTGTGGTTCCATGAGGCTTGAAATCGGTCCAAATTTAACTTTTGTGTTAGCACATTCACGGCTCAAAGACTTTGTACCGAAACCGGTTGTAAACAATATACTGTGGGCGAAAAAGGTCAGCAATTCTTACGACTGAGCATGTGCACCAGTGGCAAACCGGTATGACCGGTTCGAAACTGGACTGACTCATCCACATTTTTGGATGATTGGCAGATCAAAGAATGTGCAGGCCGCAAGCAGAGTCTCCTTCCTCTTCCCGATTTTTCTAGGAAGATCGAAGGAGACTCTGCTCGCAGGGTACTTTGAAGACAGTTTTGACCTAAAAACCATTGTTGATGATGTCCTTTCAACAAATTATATAAGAAGGTATGGCAAACTGTTTCTTTCAGGCGTTTTCTCCAAACCTGAAGTACGTGGCATCTGTTGGATTCCAGCATGACATGATTGTGAATATATGGAATTGGAAGGTATGGTTAAAGGAGAACTGTTTTTTAGTATAAGACATGAATGTTAACTTTTGACGTCTTTTTTGTGCTTCTTTGCCTTTTTTCCTGTACGGGCTATAAGCATTGCAGCTACAAATCGGCCTGTCAGCAGATATTTTTGAAGTGCGTAGGGAAGAAATGTGATGCTCCATAAAGAACATACCAAGCAACATGTAGATCTTTTAGTGTCTCAAGGAAAATTTGTACAGAAAATGCTAAGGAAAGTTTTTTGCATACAGCACCACATGCCTTATTAAATGCGCTTAATACTTAATTGTGTTCTTCAAGGCTCTGTGCTTGGCCTTGTACAGTTGTGCTCAGCATTTATTATACACAACACCTCTGGGTGATGTCCTTAAACAGCACAATATATTGTACCATTTTTATGCCGACGACAGCCAGATACAGCTGTATATTAGCCCTTTCAGACTTTATGCCCTGGTGAACCTGAACACTCCAAATTGAAAGTGTATGCATGCATCGTTGACATCAGTAGATGGATGACAGCAGACAAGCTCATGCTTAAGGCTGGTTTCCATATGATCGCAGACAATCATGGATCGCAGATCACAAAAAGTTCTGTGATCATCTGCGATCATATGGAAACACACTTAGAACTGCGATTGTCTGCGATCCAGCGCAGAAGATCGAACCATTGTCTATCTTCTGCGATCGTCTGCGATCATTTGTGTTCCTGCGATCATTTGGAAACCAAAGTTCTGCGATCAAAACTTATCCCATAATATGTTTAATTCCAACAACGCTTGGGTACATTTGACATTTCCGCTGACTGAAATGTATGGCTACAGTCAGTTCTGCGATCGTTTGCGATCGTCTGCAATTATACGGAAACAGCTCTCTTTGCGATCGCAGATGATCGCTTGCGATCATGCATATGGAAACCAGGTTTTAATAATGACACTACCAAGTTGTTAGTGCTGAATGCTCGTCATTGGCCTCCCACACTGCTAAGCTCTAATTATGCAGGCTGTGAATTGATTGTAGCAGCTGAATCAGCCAAGAACAAAAGCTACGAAAAACAGTACTAATACATGCCAACTCTCTATTAAGATAGACAAAGATATCGAAAGAACTGCAGTGGCTCCCAATTTTAAAAATATAAATATTGAACAGATGCTTTAATACATGCCCAACACAAAATTTTGCTCAGTCAATAAAGAACTGTCAGTCATCCCTAAGTACAATCTTGAAACCTATAGAAAGCTATGGAATATTTACCTGACTGGGGTTTCAATAAGTTTTGAAATATCCGTCTGAGCTGACTAAAGTGGGCAGCGACGTGATGAATTTTTTTAATAATTTGAGTGAAAATATGGACAAAGTAGGTGGTGGAAAGGGGTAAAAACTGACAAAGTAGGCGATGATTTTCGCCGGTTGCTGGCTTCTAATGAGACCCCTGTACCTGATCATATTAGAAATGTGGCGTGCTTAAGTGCTTTCAAGAGGTCATTCCTTTTAGAACCTTGCTGCCTTATTTCCAGTTTTATATTAGGAAATTATCATTATTAGTGTATTACAATATTTATTAATATTATAAATATATATCATCATCATCATTATCATTATTATTATTACATTGCAACTAAAATGTACAGTGCTTGTAATCAATGCAAATTAATACTTAATATAATTTCTTTCAATTAATCAATATTTTGTTAATGAGATGATACACAGTCATTTTAAAGGCATAGTGCACATTAACTGATACCGTAAAAACTAGTGTGTAAGCCGCACTCGTACATGTAGATAAGCCGCACTCCCAAATTTCAAGCATGATTTTGAGAAAAAGTAAGAACTTCAAAAAATCACCCTGGCAAAACGTTGTTTGTTTCTTCGCAGTTGTTTGGGATAAACTTGCCGAAATTTAATGCTGTGTATTTGCAGCGACCTTAAGATGTCAAACAACTCCTAAAATACTGATTTACAAGCTTATCTTTAATTGATTTCCTTAATTCTTGGAACTGATAATGGTTGTCTTCATTGTTAAAGCTCACAATTGAAATGAAAACAATGACATTTGAATGAAAATAAAGAGCAGGCCCTGGTTCCTGGGAAACCGATTAACCTATCCCCCAATTAAGGGTTAATTCTAGATTAAATTTCTTAATCCCTGTATAACTAATCAGGAATAAAAAGGTGTTCCTCCAAACAGATTTATCCATCGATTAACTATTCCTCGATTAAACTCGGGATAAACCAGTCAGACAGGTTATTCACAAACAAACGAGTGCGAAAATGACGACACGCAGGAATATGCGAAACAAATATGGCATGAACTCAAAGTGTTTCGTTGTTTTCTGATTCACAGAAAGAACGGCGTCATAAATTGTATTAATCAAACCTTATTTTGTCATAGTTTAAGAAAAAAGGTACATTTTTGAACCAAAAACTCTTACAATATTGTTAAAAGGAAACGGAATGGAAATAATTATCCAGTGCAAGGTGGCATTGGTAGTCAAGGAAAATAACCTCTGTACAAAGCGAGAAATTAACTTGTAAGCCAAATTGGCTGGAATGGGTGAGTTAAGATCTTCTTGATTCTTTTAGTGTCGAATTCTAGCTACAAAAGCATTGGTTGAATCTGTATATACACCTTATTCCAAAATGGCGGCCGCTCGGAATGATCTGGGGAGAGCAGCACGGAAACGAGGCATCGAGGGCCGGCGTGAAAATCTTGTGGTGTTTACATATGGTAATTGTGAGCGATCTTGCTTCAAAATTGCTCTATTCCATTCTGTCCTAAGAAAATTTATGTGGAAAAATGGTGTGAAAATCTCTTATCAGACGTTTCCAGAAGACCGACGTGTAGTGTGTTCAAGCCGAATGGATTGTTGCCATACGAAGGGATCTTGGATTAACTTAATAAGTGACAAAACACTCGATCAAGGGTATGTTTGCGCCACTTCAAGTCTTCGGGTTATATTTGTTCGTTTGCTGGTCACGAGAAAACTTTGAAAACTACTGCTGTACCCTTCCGCTTTTCCGTGAAAGAAGTGTTCACTTGTAAAACGAAAAGCACCAAAGCATAGTAGTCCTATCAAACGAAAAAAACTGAGGAAAACCTCAGCAACTCCTGACCTACTGTCATCAACCAAAACATCGTGATTCAGATATTTCTCCTGATAGAGATTCTAGGGAGCTATAAAACGACTGTGAGAAAGCTATCCATGATCTGGACTGTGAGAAAGCCGAGCTTACTGAAAAACTCTGACAATTCGAGGCGGATATTTCGAAGATTTACAATCGAAAGTATTTAGCGTCGATAGATTTTTGAAGTCAGTTAAAGATTTAGCTTTTTATTCTGGATTTCCCAATAGAGACATTTTCAAGAGTATAATTCAGTATTTAAATCCAGTAAAAGAAGGTGAAAACATTAATTATTGGCATTCACCATCTCATGATGTAGCAAATATGAATTAGAGAAATGATGAAGATGCCCCTGAACAAGGAAGACCAAGGCAATAAGCCTGGATTAATTTTATGTTTCTAAAGGTCAGCATCATTTCAGTATGACCCTCAAAGTCAAAGATCAATGACCACATGCCTGCTGATTTTAAAGATAACAAGAGGCTACAATTAGCCTAAACTCGGGCTTGCAAAAAACAGTATTGTATTCCTAACTGGAAGTCTGTCTTTCTTACATCGGACGCATTGTGTTTAGCTTGTGTTGAAGTCTATTTCTTTAGACCCCTATCAACATATATTCCTCTAAAATACAGCTCAACCATTGAGAACAATAATTATAACACTTGTAAAAAATATTTCTAAAAGAACAAGAAAAAGAGAAACAGAAAAAATAAAGCCCGTGATATATACCACTAAAGGACATCGAACCCGGTTTAGCTGCGTCACAGGCAGGGACAATGACCTTTAGGCCACAGAGGTTTATCATTTTGCAAGTGGGTGATAAAAATAGTGTATTGATTCCAAAAAAAAAACTAAGCACACTTGTTTTCGCTTCGATGGATAATTGTTTGAGAAAGGAAACGCTTATCGAACGATGTAGGATTTTTTCGCATAAATGTGAATGGAGTCTCGGTGAAATGTGAGTAGAAAATTAATTAGCAGGGTGAAACTGTTTACAAATACGTCAATCCAGGTTCATTAGAAAGGAACGTTTCTGGACAGTTTCAAGCTGCTAGTACATTTGTAAAAACTAATCGCTTATCATTCAAAAATTAAAGTCCAGAAATTGAGATATTGTGGGAAAATAGTAAATTAACTACCTGTCAAACAAAATCTCAGGGGTGTGTGATATCCCGTACTTGAGTTATTCAACAAAATGTACATCTCAATGGAGCGGATACGGGGAACACAGCAGTCCATCTGGAGTTAAATTTTGGTCATGTTAAAAGCTTTCTTCTCGCTGTTGAACTTGCAAACATTCGTATAGACACTTCTCTTAACATATTAGTTGTTCAGACTTCAAAGACACAAGGTGAATCGACATTTTCCAATATGTGACAACAAGTATCATTCTTGCTGTTGATATGAGATTTATACTTCCGAATCACTCGGCCGTGAAAGGTCAAACTCCCTTTGTCTATAGTCTCTAATTTTTGGCACTCCCCTCGCGTCGCGTCTCCTCGCAACTTTGCGGGCGCAGGTGTCTTTCGCCCGCCCGACAATCCATCGCCAAAATTAGAGACTACTCGCAGTCTACTGAAGCAGACACGAGGAAACACGGCAGTCCATCTGGAGTTAAGTTTACTCATGTTAAAAGCTTTCTTCTCACCGTTGAACTTGCAATCATTCGCATAGACACTTCTCTTAACATATTGTTTGTTCAGACTTCAAAAGACACAAGGTGAATCAAAAACATTTATTAGTCAACCAAAACATTTATTAGTCAACTTTCCACGGGGCACTTTTTATTGGAACCAAATGTCAAATGAGCTCTGAGGAAGCTGTGCAAACACAATAAATTGTCTCCCTTCAAATCTGCGTGGAGTGTGTGAACAACAAGACAAAAAACTTCCACATATGGGACAGTCTAGTACATTTACTCTGTTTAGTCTTGTCAGTCAAATGTGGTGTGTTTGTAAGCATAAGCGCATAACTCGCGTACAGGCAACATGACCATTTATTTTCAGTTTGCTCACTATTTTGAACTATTATTCCTAATTTTCTGAACTACATTTCTGAGAAAAAAAAACTTAATTTAAATCTCCTTTTCAGCGTTCCAAGCAAATAAAATTCTGGTTAAGTTAATCCCGGGTAAATATTTTTTCTACATGTTTGTAGTGTTGTAGTCAGCTTCCCTGGGCCCAGTTGCTCGAAGCATGGTTAGCGCTAACCCGGGTTAAATACCATCTTATGACAACTGAACTTATAGGCTTTAATACATCTTAATTAATGATTAGCGCTAACCTCAGCCTGAAAAGCTCTTTACCGGCTCAGTCGTTATATGCCAGGTATAGATGATATTTTCGTCCGGGTCGACTAGAATATAGTCGGTCTTTTAATTCAAATAATACTCATTCACGCTGTAAAAGAACAAAGCAAATGAGATGTAATTGACCTTAGCAAGGTCGGCGTTTCCGACGGCATCACTATATCACTTACCGCTTACAAAATTGTGCTTTGGTAATTACGTAAACCTTTACAAGAATCACCACGACACTTGAACCAAAATTTTAGTTAAGCATTTTTCAACTGATTAGGATCCCATCCGTTCAACAAACTGCCTGGTATGTCTTCAATTCTCCTGATAGATACTACGAACACCATCGCTGTTTACATGCTTGACTTTGACTTGGCCCTCGATGCCTCGTTTCCGCGCTGCTCTCCCCAGATCATTCTGAGCGGCCGCCATTTTGGAATAAGGTGTATTAAAGCTGTAAATTTTGAAACAGCATTGTTAATATAAGTTAAATCAGTTGAATATGTACAGAGATAAAACAAAATGCTCTTTTTGAAGTCAATAAGGTGATGTTTAGTTTCGAAAAAATGCCTTTTTATTTCCTTTTCTTTCTAATGCAGTTTGTTGCAAGAATTTTTTTTGATTATAAACTTTGCGGTATTCTTCAGACAGGTGAAACATTGTGTCAAAGAGTAAAGGAAAACATATACACAAATGCAAGTGATAAAAAATATTTTAGTCATTGCTGTTGTTTTCCTCTTGCGTTCATCATAAATAAAATTAAAGCTTTGCTGGAGCTTACATGTATATACTTATTTTCTGTTTCGTGAAGCCTCTCCTAGAATAGAATAGCTATTTATTTATCTTTAAGATCTTACCGTTTAAAAGAGTTAGTTGTTGGGAATGTTTAATCTACAAATAACTTATCAATTTTGAGAGAAAAAATGCAAGATTTGCATGTTTTTCCTGCCTTGACTTGCCATCGTTCACTTTAGAAGACTGTTTTCTACCGAAAATTCGATTTATACTCTCCTGAATTTGAATGGACTGAAAGTTCTCGGTCCTTAAAGTCTCCAAGACGTATTATTTGTGGTATAAGTTGTTTTCCCCTATTTCCGGAACCAAATTCATGAACGGTTTCTACCCACCATTTTGTTTGTTTTGAAAAATTTTATTCCACGGTTAGTGAGTTAATCCACCCCGCTAGGTGTGTTAAATTTTACTGTTGGTTTTTCCTTAGGATAGTGCTAATCATGCTTTGTGGAACAAAATCTAATCGAAGGACAGACACCTTTAAATTGTAATAGTTTAGCTTTTCTTTTCTTCTTTTTACAGATCTAAATTCCTTTAAAAATGTAACACTAATTGTAGAAAAAGGTGTAAATAATAAAGATTGTTGTTGTTGTTGTAGATAAATTTTATTTCTCGATTAGTGGGATTTATCCGTTGATTATTACTAATCAGCTTTCCAGGAACCGGAACCAGGAGAACGATTCAAAACGCTTGCTTATAGTAACCACACAGACATTTACAGAGATAAGTCTACATGTAAATACCAGAGTAGCTGACAACAATCAGAAAACAGCATGGAAAGGTTTGGTTTTGCATCAGCTGTGCGTGGATAATGTTTATAAAGACATACAGAAGCCATTGGTCAGAAAAAACTTGTAAAATCTTTTGTGGAAGTATGGATATTCCATGCCAGTTAGAGTTTAGAATGACTGGCGAGCAAGATTCAGGTTTTGAATCTGAAGATACAAACGGCTCCTTTAGAAGCCACCAATTCTACCGAAAGCAATGTGTTTAATCTTTATTCACTGAAGGTTTTTGGTGCTGTTTCAGTATTTGTGACCCCATATAGAAGTCAGTTTACTCCCTCTGAAAGCAGTGGTCTCGTATATAAGCCGCAACCACGATTTTGAGCCCAAAATTTCGGCAAAAAAGTGCAGCTTCTACACGAGTTTTTATGGTAAATCATGTATCTGTACTTAATAAATTTATCTTTTTTGTTGTTGTTTCAGACAAGTACAAAAGTTGCAAGTAACAAAGTTTCTTCAAAAGTATGTAAAAAATGCTCTGCTGTGTTTTTTATGAAGCTAAAAAACAGGATAAGAAATTTAGAAAATGATGCCAGTTGGTGCTGAATAAGTTTATAGTTAAGTGTTTAATTCAATGCAAGTGTATAAAGAGCATTTTTATTTAGGTTTGTACTGTGGTATACCACTGAAGTCGCTTCTTTAAATGAAACTGTTTTAAAACTTTTGACCTTAAAAAATGGGTTTTTATACATAATCAAATGTACTTTGTGTTTCCTCACCTCAGGTGTCAGCTTTGTCATTCTCTGAGAATGGAAGTTACTTTGTTACAGTGGGTGTTCGTCATGTCAAGTTTTGGTATTTTGATACAGAGTCCAACAAATCTAAGGTTAGTGAGACAAAATAATGTGTGAACTGTCATATTATTACATGTACAGCAAGAATTCTTCTTTGACTGATAAAGATACAATAAATGCTATGTTAATTTCCATTTTCTTACCTTCATAACAGGTATCAAAGACATTAGTTATCAATGGCAGAGCAGCACTTTTAGGAGAGCAAAGGAACAACACATTTTATGATGTGGCCTGTGGTCTTGGACTTAACTCTGACATAACTTACTGTGTGACAAGTTCTGGTTTATTATGTTCCATTAACAGTAAGAGAGTGTTGGACACTTGGGTGGAACTCAAGGTAGATAAGAGCAATTTTTGCTTATAAGTCTGAAAGTTTGATTCAAATGAGCCTTTAATTGTGTTTTAATTGTACTTTTAACTTGAGACTTGAATGGAAAATCAGCCCCCTTTATCATAAGTGTTCCCAGACATAAAAAACAACTGGACACTGTTTTCCAATTTCACTCTATACCCAACACTAAATGAAGTGATTATCAATTAAACTCAAAAATTGACAAAGTTGAGCTTGGGAGCAGGTGCCTTTATTGACTTGATTGACTTAAAGGTGGAAGGGCCTGATGCACAGAAGGCAGCATTGCACTGGAGGTAACTAAGGTAACCATGCGAGCACCCACCACCCGGTACTGTTACACTGAAGACAGACTTCAGTGGAATACTTTCCAAACGCCATACTTACCTACCAAGAGGGTAGGGGGAGTGGGAGCACAAATCCACCGGCAGGTTTCAGCCTTGACTGCAAATATTTCTAATTTGTCAAAATAATGTCTATTTATGCATCGAATCTCTTTAAAATTGTTGAAAAACATCTTCCAACTATGCATTGTTTCGCCGATGATACACAACTTTACCTTAGTTTTAAACCTAATAATACTACTTGTCAGAATGACGCTATCAGTGCCATGAATAAATGTGTTGACGATTTAAGAAATTGGATGATAACGGATAGATTAGTGATTAATGATGATAAAACAGAATTTTTGTTAATAGGAACTAGACAGCAACTAGCTAAGATTAATACCGTGTGCAGTATTACTGTTGGTGAATATGACATTGATCCAAGTTTGTGTGTAAGAAATCTCGGCGTGTGGTTCGATAGTCAATTAAGTATGTCAGCACATGTTACTAAACTTTGTAATTCAGCTTTTTATCATTTACATAATATTAGGTGCATTGGGAAGTATTTATCCTGTGACTCTTTATTGACACTCATTCATGCATTTATAACTAGTCGCTTGGACTATTGTAATGGTCTTCTGTATGGTTTGCCAAAGTCACAGATTGTTAAATTGCAACGTATTCAAAATGCAGCAGCGAGACTCGCCATGAACATCGGCAAGTATTCCCATATTACACAAGCACTTCAAGATCTTCACTGGCTGCCAGTTCGCGCTCGTATTCATTTTAAGATATTAATTTTAGTTTTTAAGGCTATTCACGGACTTGCACCACTATATATTAGTGATTTAATTATTGTTAGGCCCAAGTCCTCTTACAATCTTAGATCAAATAGTAGTCTTTTACTGGAGCCGCCTAAGGAGAAAATGCTTTCTACGCTTGTTGCAAGGTCTTTTTATGCTGCTGCACCATGTTTGTGGAATAGTTTGCCTGCTGAGTTGCATGATATTAATTCATTGAGTAATTTTAAACGAAAACTTAAGACCCACCTTTTTCGGGAAGGTTAGAACATTTTTTTTATTTTTATTTTTTAATATTGTATTTTACATTGTATATTCATATCATTTGGATAGGATTTTTAAGTAGGTGAATTATTGTAAAGCGCTACTGATCATTCTTATGTAAATAGCACTATATAAGTATTTATTATTATTATTATTATTATTATTATTATTATTATTACTCATTTGCTGTACTGTACGAGTTAATTTTATCTTATTTACTTGTTTATGACAGACATCTAAAGCTCATGCTATTGCTGTTAGTGAACACTATATAGTATGTGGATGTGCAGATGGAATTATCAGGTAGGATGTTAAAATATTGAATTGTTCCTCATGAAATGTAATGTAAGGATGGGTTACATGTAAATTTGCTTGTTGTGTTGTTAAATACTTTTTATGCATTCCATAATAATATTGTTTGTTTGATGTTTCCTTTTTTCAGAGTATTCAATCCTTTGAAGTTACAGCACATTGTTACTCTTCCTAAACCTCATTTTCTGGGTGTAAATATAGCAGAAGGCATTGATTTCAGGTGACAGAATTATATATATTTTGCATTATGCTTGTTTATATGTCCTCCATTTTGAAAGAAAAATACAGCATAAATCAGAGTCATGGGACATGGGGTTTTTCTTTGAAATACACAGGATTCATTTAAAGCATAATAACTTTGTGTTACTGTTTACCATGTTAGTAATCCACTGTCAAAGCCAGAAAAGGCAGCATATCCTGATACTGTCGCTGTGGCACTTGACACTGTTAATCACAGGGTGAGATACAGTATACACTGTAACGTCAGTTTATCTATGGTTAAGTCAAGTAATGTTAAATTTTTAA
>JAEMWC010000634.1:187500-210000 GCA_016490735.1 Pachyseris speciosa
ACTTCCTTACGATCAATCTCTGAATGCATCTTGTTTTTATTTCTTAGAATATGGTGGAAAAACTTCAGGCGCTTGGACTTGAACCGGAGATGAAATTTCAGTTTGGAACTCCTCTCAGGTATGGCAGCTATTATTGTAATCTTATATAAGTACATTATAGTTAGAGCTAATAATCTATATTTGTAAGGTCTCTGTAAATACTCGTTTGTTTTTTCTTTAGTTGTGGCTACTGCGTGCCTTCTGGGAAGGCGTAGCCACTATGTCATGATGTTGTAAGTGCGTAAGTCCGTAAATTTCCACAGGACACCCAATACTCCTCGTGGTTTTCAAAATGGCAGACACTCGTGTTCCCACGATCAGGGTTATCCGTTCACAAAAAAATATTCAGCCGTTCGCACTGATATAGTGATAGGGTCACCCCTCAGAGAAAATTCTTACCGTATCTTTCACATACTAAAATTCTTACCGTTTGAACGGCTGGAGTTATCTACTCGCGAAAAATATTTCGGCCTTTTGAACTGTCGCGCTGACAATTTTATGCAATCCTGTGTTTCGGCCGGTCGAACGTGTTCGGTTAAAGTCATTGGTTCCAAAAAATCTCTCATCCGTTCGAATTAAAAAGTTTATTTCTCTGATATTCAAATAGCTTTCCTTTGGTTAAGTATCGAAAGGCGAGTAAGGACTGATACAAATCGCAACCACAATTTAGTGTTTTATCTGATAAGAATAGCGTATTCCCAAGCGTTGAGACGACATATGAGAAAGATCCAGGCAGCCGCTATAGGTGCAAAAAGTTTTAGCTTTCATTCGCTTACACCTTTTAAAAGTTCAAACGCATCCGAATGCCAAGGTGACGTGAATGATAATCATCTCTCTGCTGTTGATTTTCAAGGTCAAGAGATTTCGAATCTTCGACAGCATCTAAAACTATAGCGCGTTTATTACCCGGGCTGCGCGCGTCTCGCGCGGCGCCCGGGTCTTAAACTACCGACGGTTCTTCTTTTTCGTCGTCGAGTATCATCCACAAATGGCACTTCCGCCGTTTCTGCGCAAGCGCTAACTATTTTTAACAACAGTGATGCGTGTTGTCACGTATGGGAAAATGTCGATTCTTCTTGTGGCTTTTGAAGTCTGAACAAACAATATGTTAAGAGAAGTGTCTATGCGAATGTTTGGAAGTTCAACGGCGAGAAGAAAGTTTTTAACATGAGTAAACTTAAAGGCAGATGGACTGCCGTGTTTCCCCGTGTCTGCTTCAGTAGACAGCGAGTAGTCTCTAATTTTGGCGACGGATTGTGGGGGCACGTGCGCGCGCGAAGTTGCGAGGAGACGCGACGCGAGGGAAGCGCCAAAAATTAGAGACTACAGACAAAGGGAGTTTGACCTTTCACGGCCGAGTGATTCGAATGTAAATCTCATATCAACAGCAAGAATGACGCCTGTTGTCACGTATCGGAAAACGTCGATTCACCTTGTGTTTTTGAAGTCTGAACAACTAATATGTTAAGACAAGTGTCTATACGAATGTTTGCAAGTTCAACAGCGAGAACAAAGCTTTTAACATGACCAAAATTTAACTCCAGATGGACTGCCGTGTTCCCGTATCCGCTCCATTGAGATGTACATTTTGTTGAATAACTCAAGTACGGGATATCACACACCCCTGAGACTTTGACAGGTAGTTTATTTACTATTTTGCCACAATATCTCAATTTCTGGACTTTAATTTTTGAATGATAAGCGATTATATTTTACAAATGTACTAGCGTCCCTTGAAACTGTCCAGAAACGTTCCTTTCTTGTGTTTCAAATGACCCTGGATTGACGTATTTGTAAACAGTTTCACTCTGCTAATTAATTTTCTACTCACATTTCACCGAGACTCCATTCACATTTATGCGAAAAAATCCAACATCGTTCGATAAGCGTTTCCTTTCTCAAACAATTATCCATCGAAGCGAAAACAAGTGTGCTTAGTTTTTTTTTTTTTTGGAATCAATGCACTATTTTTATCAACTTGCATAACGATAAACCTCTGTGGCTTAAAGGTCATTGTTCCTGCCTGTGACGCAGCTAACCCGGGTTCGATGTCCTTTAGTGGTATATATCACGGGCTTTATTTTTTCTGTTTCTCTTTTTCTTGTTCTTTTAGAAATATTTTTTACAAGTGTTATAATTATTGTGCTCAATGGTTGAGCTGTATTTTAGAGGAATATATGTTGATAGGGGTCTAAAGAAATAGACTCCAACACAAGCTAAACACAATGCGTCCGATGTAAGAAAGACAGACTTCCCTCTATTCTTTTGTTTAGCACTAAGTTAGGGATACAATACTGTTTTTTGCAAGCCCGGGTTTAGGCTAATTGTAGCCTCTTGTTTCGTATTCATTCTGAACTGCTACCCTTTGAGCAAAATAATTTCGAACAACTTCGGCTGACAAAATGGGCGTTACGTTACTATATGCAAATGAGTGGATGCTTTGTTTTCCGCTCGTTGAATTTTTATGTATCACTAACTTCTTGATCCTGATTGGTTGGTTACCTTTACCCGTTCACAGCTTTTGTGTTGCCGCTTAGTCGTTACGGAGCTAGCCGTTCGAAAATTTTCAGCAGCTGTTGTGCCATTCACACTTTAGCCATTGAAAAACGTTTTAGAGGCGTTCGACAGCCGTTCATCTTGAACCGTTCAAAACTTTTTCTTCAGCTTTCACTACAGCTGTTGTTTTCTCTCTCTCCATTTTATACAGCACTGCTTTTTTACTCCAACATTCTACAACAAAGCAGTAGCCACATGCAGTCATAGACTGTCTTTTATTTTTATATGTTATCATGGCAGAAGAGGGTGAGGGGGCTATATATTGAAAGCATGTAAGTAGATGTATGAATGTACATATCAATCAAGTGTGTACCATTTAACTACAGGCGTGACACTTACCAAGTCACCCACCCCTCCATCCCAGAAGAGACTGACTTTTCACCTGCTGACCTATCAGCATTCTCTCGGCCGGTTAGAGGTATGTTAACAATGACATTCGCTTTTCCTTCCATCAGACTTGTGTGCTTGGATTAGTCTTGCGATGTTTTGCTATCAGTGTGGCAACAATCTCCATCCAAATCATTTCTATGTTTAACTAGATGTGGTGTATTTTAAAGTGGCGATGAGAGCAAACGGTTGACTTCTTTTTTTTCTTTTGTTGTCTTTGTTGCTGTGTAGAGCCCAGTCCACCAGTTAATTACCGCTTTAGTGTTGGGCAGTTGCCTGCATGGGCAAAAAAGCAGGTAAGCAACATTTTGACAACCCTAACCCTTCTTTTGCATTGCCCGCACCAGTTTCCTAACCCGGTGCTAATTATTAGCATGTGTTGTATGTGACATTATCATAACTTGGGACAACAAAGCTCGGTTCCTTCATTTGATAACGTTGATGAGTTCTTCCTGTGGATAGTGAAGTCATCATACTCAGCATAACCACTCCTAACAAGCACATTGTTGAGTGAGTGATGTGGCCCATTCTCTCCAGTAGCCGACGTTTAAACATTACGTTCGTAGTGTCCGTGTATCGGTTGGTGGACTCTGATTTCCTTTTACCGACAGTTTTTTTTTTCATGAATTTAGCTCAGCACCGAGGATGATAAAACTAAGGTTTCTTCAGAAGAGGATAACACTCAACAAACAGCGCAACCAGGAGGGCGCTGGGCACAGGTACGAGAGATTTCTACTCTCCCCTCACCACTGTCCTCCTTTACAGTGACCTTTCTACATCCTTCCCTGCGCTCCTGCCCACTTCACCCTGCCTCACCCCCCCCCCCCCCCCCCACCACCCCCGGTACAGGTTACAATCAAGAAGATCCTATTGTTGTCATCAGTTTTAGCCGTTGAAATTGGTGGTCATTTCGGATTAAACCTGCACTGGCTACAATTTTTGGCAACATTTCTTTCTGTTATCTGTTATTTGAAGTGCAAGGGATCCTCAAATTAATTCTTATTTACAAGTTGTAAGGCGGCTTCTTTATGTGCCCCCTGACAGATTCATGCCTCCTGTATGCATTGCTTTGTGTTGTAGTGACAGGTGAACGTTATATCCAGAGTTAACGAAAAAGTAGTCCACAATTTGCAGTAACATTAGAAGTTTAGACCGACGCTCATTGTTGTATTGTACCAGCCGATTGACCTCCATATTAACCACCCTCTCTTTAAAAGGCAGCTGTTGGAAAGAGTGTCATTTCGTTGTTTGTGTCATTTTTTTGTAGCGGATTCAGGTTGGTGGTATTCATGTGGCTGGAGAACATGGCACGTTACAACCGATTGCTTTTCCGCTCAACCCAGCAGGTAAGAACCAGAAAAAAACCTCAATCTTGGTTTGTTTTCCTACCCAAGGAGTTGATCTACGTTTAACTATGCTGGTACTTTCCGTCGCCAGCTTATTGAGGCATAAAATCGTTTTGAACCAGACACAAAGCACAATTCAAAACTAACCTATTCCTTAAAAAAGGTTTAAGTTTAGCTGTGATTTCGTTATCTTTTGCCCGCAGATCGGAAGAGGTATACAATTGAACCAATCTCCCTGCAGGAACAAGTGAGAGCTTTGGCAAACAGCGTATGTGGCTGTCATTCTTACTGTGATATTCAGGCTGCTAAAACTGGTAGACTTCTAGCACTGGATCTTAATTTCCTTGCTCTGTGAGCGCAAAGCGAACAATTGTTCACGAAGATCGCCTTTTACACAGAAATCGAAATGTTTCGGCCTACGATATACCAAATGGGTGTTATATCACAGAAATCCAGGAGAAGGGCGACACTATAAATGTAATGCAGACCAACAACACAGTTGGCATATGGTATATGGTGAAATTTCGATCATAAGCGCCCCCCTGTCCCCGTCAAACGTAAGTTCCCCAAATGATGGACGTTAGAATCCTTCTGGTAATCAGCCCTTGCGAATAGAAACCAGGGAGCATTTATCATCTGAGTGTTTTAAGGTCCTTTAAGCAGAAATACCCTATCACCATGTGTCTTTGTTTCTGTTCTTTGCTGAAATAATACGGATCGCATTAACGTTGAGAATACATCTGTTTTTGGAGCTGGTTTGTTGACTTTCTGTTTTCTTAATTTGCAGCCTCTTGAGAGACGTTGCTCTTTAACTCAAGGGGTGAGATTTAATCAGCTGTAGCAGCTTTGTTTTGTTGTAATTGTAATATTCGTCACACCTCAATGTAACAAATAAATCCTGTGTACGTGGTCTGTGTAGTACGGAATAATCTATTGTTTATGCGGTCAGACGTAATTTATACCTGCTTTAAATTATATCTGTTTTGTAGGAAGATGATGATCTGTTTCCGTTAGATGGCAGAGCAGCATTTGATGGCCTCACTGAGGATGATATGGAGAAAAATGTGAGCGGGGGCTTTGTATATCCAGTTTTTTAACGCTCTAAGAAAGCTTTTGAGTGTTCATCAAATGTGGCACTTACCACCGGCGTTCGTTGTAACAGCCCATTCGAAGATGTACGAGATCTTTATATCTTACATTATTTGCTGAATGACGTTCAGTCAACAATCTTACTTTCGACTGACGGCAGCTTCACAAACATTCGTGGAAAGAAAACTTTGGAAACCAAAACCAGTGGAAAATGGGGAGCTTACTCTTAAAAACTTACAAGTGACGAAAAGCACTGGTCGGTCGTGACAAGATTCCTGCTAAGGTCTTAAAAATCGCGTCCAGTATAATTGCACCATCCTTGACATTCATATTTAATTTGTCACTTTCTTCTGGAAGTTTTGTTGATGAATGGAAAAATGCGCGTCTGTGCCCAATCTGTAAAGGTAGCAATCGTCGTGATATGGGAAACTATAGACCTATTTCAATCAAGCAAGGTTTTCGAGAAAGACGTTTTTCAGCAGCTCAATACGAAATGATGTAATACGCTATTCTCTGAGAGACTCTGTGAACAAACTTACTGTTCCATTGTGTTGCGGTACTTTGGAATAGCTTACCTTATGATGTACGGCAAGCAGAGTCCCTTGACGCTTTCCTTTAAAAACTTAGCTCTTGTACTCTTTTCTCAGAAATGGCATTCATGTAAAGCAGTTTATTTTTAGTAATTCCTAGACAAAGTTGTAATTAGGCATAGGATTTTGTAATTTTTTACTGATGACTTTTTTTCCGTGTTAAAATAAAGTTATCTCATCTTATTTTAGTGTTACCACTATCCCTCCATTGTAGGAAACCTACACCCCTGGAGGGGGGGGGGGGGGGACTCGAATTTTCTCTCGCGACTCAGTTGGAATTCCTGTTGCCCTTTTACAAAGGGTGTTCACGTATATTTCCCACCAAACAGGGGACCAGCGAGGCACCTCCTGGAGTCAGGGTGTCACGTGGCAGTGACGTCATGAAGCATCCCCCGCGAAAGAGCAGTGTGGTTACCTTGGAGACGGGAGAGCTGAAATTTGAGGAGGCAGAGGAAGTTGAGGGACTTAATGAAGGAGAAATAAAGGAAGTGATTATCTACCTTCCACCAAGCCAGGATGACTTCGACGGCGAAGTTGCCAGGTAACACAAGTACCTCTAGTTTACAACCCATTGCAATCCCGATCAATTTTTCTTTCCAAGATCTTTGGTGGAATTTTAGTTAGCAGGTATTCATTGTTATATGATTGGTGGGCCTTTGGCACTTCGCTTTGGGTAAGGCCCAGTTTATTTGATCTTGTTGTTACTTGTGCCTATTCTATACGCCATTTAGGCACTCGCCCGGAAATTGGCTGCAAAATTGGGTCCAAAGTACAATAAACTTGAGAAGCGTGGTTCACCCAGATGATTATGTATTTTAAGACTTAAGTTTAACGCTTGGATAAACCCTCGTGATAAAGTTCAGTAACTTCAAATTTTCATTGTCGTCTGGAAATACTATGTTTTTCGAACAATTATAACCTTCCTGTGTTGAATACTTTTGGGTGCATATTTGGAGTTTGTGACGAACCTGTTTTGTGTGAGTCGATCAACAAAAGGAGAGAATTTGGTTGCCTCATATCAAAACTGTTGCTTGTTCCGATATAACAGTTTTGAGCCAGTGTTCATCGTATAAAAAAATAGGACACAAGCGGTACCTATTTATAACCCATGAAAAAAAAATTGGCGTTTTTACGTAGGAGAGGGTTTGAAAATACAATTTTTAAATAGATACACTGTTACATATGTTGCATTTTGTCTAAGTGTATCAGCATCTTTTTAACGTCCTTGTTTTAAGGGAATAGTTTTAAAATAGGTACGTTTTAACGAAGTTTTCGATGTATAGAATTTTTCAGGTAAAGTGTAAGTATAACATGAAACGTTAATTTCGTTTACGAGTTAATAAGAGGCGTAAAAAGTTTTGCTTTGCTGAGTTTGCTGAGCTTTTTTGCCCCCACAATCCCTTGAGTCATAACAGAGTATAGAGTGTTTTCACATGTCGTCACCGCGGCCATATTGGTGTCCCAAAACAAAGAAATGGTGGCCATGTTGATGTCCCAAACTAAACCTCTGGGAATTGAACTCTATTTGTATGCAAAAACTTTCTTTTGTTTCAGTAAACCAACATGGCCGGTAGTCACGTGAATGAAAACGCTCTATTGATACGATACGTTGTTGTTGTTGTTCCTTTTGAGGAGTAAAAAAAATAAGTTTCTCATATTTATCATAGATAATGAACTTAAAGTAATGAATTGCTATAAAAAGATAATTAAACAGCTTAACCTATTCACCGGTAAATTAACAAAATGCTCCTCACACTAAAAGGCTATAATTTGTATTAACCCTGGTGGATAACAAAAGCCTTGAAAACCTTTAGAAATTCTACAAATGTAGAATATAATGCCTTTTGATTTTAACCCGAAGTATAACGAATAAATCTTATCGAGTCATTTCATTACACAGTTGTAACAACAGTTCTTCCAGAAGCCATTGGAAGTATGTTCCAATTTTCAGGAAGTCGCGAAAGTCTAAGTAAGTCGTCAATAGAACCGAATCCATGCGTCATCCAGCATCACAGGATCTGCTCATATAATCTTCCAGTACTAATGCAGACCTACCCCTTAATTGCATAATATTCCGTAACACTTTTTAATCCTTTGTTGTCGTATTAACAGCACCCCACCCTCCTTAACGTATAATATCCTGAACTAACATAGAATCTCTTCCTTTTGCACTCTCGCTCGGCCCAGTGCTCCACGGGTCCAAGAAATCGTGCGTCATTACGAGGCTGTGCAGCTCAATCATCACCCGTCTCTTCCCAATATCGCTCAACCAACCAGCAACGGTGTACAAGATGATTCGTCACCGGACGAACCTGATCAACCGGTTACTGATACTCCTCCCAACAAAAACAACTCGCCGGGTTTATACAGGTCTCCGTCGGTTGATTATCTGCCGTCTCGACTTCAAACGTTTCTCAGGTAACTTGGTAAACTTTTAAATGTTTTAAAATAAAAATAACTGTAGTTTGGTGTTTCGGTATGAATCAAGGCATTGAAGTGCAAGAATAAACTTAGCTTTATGTTAAAGAGAACATATTGGGGATATTGCAACGGCTGTGAAAGCAAATTTCGTTTCTGTGTATTAAACAACTTGGCAAATTTTGTCGTTAGTTTTTTAAATGTTTAACTTTTTTTAAATGTTTTCTTATTGCCTTCCATTTAATTACCCAATCAAATCCCAGAACTGCGTGATGTCAGGAGGTGGTGTCGTGAGCACGCGTGGTTGAATTTGATGGGCTCGTTGTAAGGGAAGCAATGAGAATGTTGAGAGAAGGCTCTCAAAAACTTTGGCAAGCAGTGTACTCTATAGAGGATAGTAACTTATTTGTTTTTGCGTCATAAATGTATCTCGTTAAACAAACGACCTCAGGAATTATGAAAACTATATCAACTAGAAGATGTCTCGATGTAATACCAAGTTTTAATATGTAACAGAAATTTAAAAAAAAAACTCGCAATTTAAGTAATGAAACACTGAATAAGTAAGGAGAGGGCAGTTTCAAGTTTTGTTTTAGCGAACTAGTTACAAATCGTGAATTATTTCTTGTAACATCAGGTAATAAAGATAAATTTTTAAAGAAAATTAGTAATTTTAAAAATGCAATCGTAAGGGGAAAAGCGAGTTAATTTCATAAAACGAGGAAAGGTATCCTATAATCTTGAAGGGAACTGTGATGATGAAAGAGTGAAAACTTGTACCAGAAGTTTAACCCTTAATTCAAGTAACTGAATCCTGATGCAATTTTCTAATCAGTCGAGATATCCTTTGACAAACCACTTAGCTGCACTGGAATGAGGTACATTTTCTTCTGACGTACGTCATCACACAAGTTCCATACATACGTTTTCCTCCTTTATCTAATCTGTATTGGATCCTGATCCTCAACAAATACCACGAAATAAGTAGGTCTGGGGATAGTAAACGTGTTTACATTTGTAGGAAGATTCAATCAACAAAACTGTTATAGACCCTATGCAAAAATAGCTGCCTTCGAATTATTCTTTTGTTCGTATTCAAAATAGCCTCACTAACCTCGTAATTGAGACTAAAATTCTAAAGAATTTGTTTTCCCGAACGAGGTTAGTGAGGCAAGTTTGAATACGAACAAAACAATAATTTGAAAACAGCCATTTTTGCATAAGGTCTATAGATGGAATTTATATAGACTGAAATGTTTACAAGAAAAGAAAGGAATCCGCGAGGAACTGAGAACGGTCACCTCCCTTAAATCTATGACGCAATGCTTGGTAGAAATCGCTTGCCATTTTCGTTTTTTGTGAACTTTTTGTACAGTTTTTCTTCAGAAGTAAGAGTAAAATATAGGTTGAAATTACTTCAGCTACGTATTACTTTCAATCACAATGAAACTGAAGCAATCGGCTGAGATCTCTTTGTCAGACGACATTAATAGTTCTTTTCGCTTTCAACAGAACTTTCCAGCTGTCAGCTGCCCAGCAGCCGAAAAGACTGTCTCTAACAGTAGAGGATTCTAAAGGCGAAGAACAAGAGGTAACACAGCTGGGTAGGGACGGGTAGGGCTGAGTTGGTGTTGGTATTGCTGGATAGGGGTGGGTAGGGGCGGGTAGGGCTGAGTTGGTGTTGGTATTGCTGGGTAGGGGTTGGTAGGGGCGGGTAGGGCTGAGTACTGGGTAGGTGTGGGTATGTTAGGGCTGAGTTGGTGTTGGTATTGCTGGGTAGGGGTTGGTAGGGGCGGGTAGGGCTGAGTACTGGGTAGGTGTGGGTAGGTTAGGGCTGAGTTGGTGTTGGTATTGCTGGGTAGGGGCGGGTAGGGCTGAGTTGGTGTTGGTATTGCTGGGTAGGGGTGGGTAGGGCTGAGTTGGTGTTGGTATTGCTGGGTAGGGGTTGGTAGGGGCGGGTAGGGCTGAGTACTGGGTAGGTGTGGGTATGTTAGGGCTGAGTTGGTGTTGGTATTGCTGGGTAGGGGTTGGTAGGGGCGGGTAGGGCTGAGTACTGGGTAGGTGTGGGTAGGTTAGGGCTGAGTTGGTGTTGGTATTGCTGGGTAGGGGCGGGTAGGGCTGAGTTGGTGTTGGTATTGCTGGGTAGGGGTGGGTAGGGCTGAGTTGGTGTTGGTATTGCTGGGTAGGGGTTGGTAGGGGCGGGTAGGGCTGAGTACTGGGTAGGTGTGGGTAGGGTAGGGCTGAGTTGGTGTTGGTATTGCTGGGTAGGGGTGGGTAGAAAGGGCGAAAGTGAAAAGCATGGAGACGAGGTGTTTCAGATTTTACGCTTTCGTTGTTTTGCCATAGTTTGGCTCTTGTTTCCGTGTTCATGTTTGTTTGCGTTAAGTGTTTCTCCATCATGTTTACAAGTAAACTTCCTCGCGCTTTTTTCTTTCACGCCGTATGTTAGTTTCTGTTAGTGTTGCCAACTCATTTTCAAGGAAGCTCCCTCAGTCCATCAGCTGTTAAGTCGTTTTGCCTTCGTATTTTTCCGTTTTCCATTTTCGAATAGGTTATTTGCAAAAACTCAAATACTACGTCGAGTTCTGAATTTTGTATGGGTGCCGTTGCATTGAAACAAAAGTGGTGATTGATAGAAGAGGATCAGATCGGGAAAGTGAGACAGACACAGATAGCGAATGTTACAGTTAACGTTTTTCGTCCACGATAAGTTGTTGTACTATTTTGTTTATATATCGCTCTTCTTTTAGGAGAACAGTAAGTCTAAATTGGGTGAAAAGGAGAGGATAACGCGTAAGTATTCTGCACGATCTTTTATTTATATTTCTACATATTACTCTCCTCCAAAGAAGAACTCTTAAGATAATTTCAAACTTTATTAGTAAAGTGACGTGCCCATGTGGTGATAAGTATTTAGACCAAGACACAATGGCATTCTTCAGTCAGCCTCGTCTGGCTGTTGTGCGAAGCTTCTGTTCACTTTCAGGAATAAAAAAAATAAAACGCAAATTCACGAGGAAATCTTTTGTTGTCTTTTTTTGGGACAAAAATAAGAGTTGAGTGAAGATTCTGAAGATGAAGTCACCAGCCCAGCTGAAGACATCTCAAAGCCATTTAGCGAAGACGAAAACAAGCCCGAGGGAGGGGATGATGAGGCGATAGTTGGTCGGTACTTTGAAACCTTGGGTACCAGCTCTCCTGGGTCAAAATCGGATGAGCAAGTGACAGAGCCTCCACCCCTGGACACGGACAGACTGATGAGGACCCGGCTGAGCATCTCGGCTCGGTTCCTTTCCCGATCCAATCAACCTGGAAGGTATAAAATTTTTGCCTTAAATCAATACTGATGAAATGTTCTCTCTCTGCTTTTCGTCATCGTTGTATTATAGGTCACCCTTTTAGAGCATTTTTCAATTCAGTGTCGTAAAACCAAAATTAACGCCTCTGTCGCAAATGGAGGTTGGGTGCCCAGGAGCCAGGGGCTGGTACCGCCAACCCAAACCCAGGTAGGTAGACCACCCCATAAGCCTGCCCTACCCACAACCCAGCCACGAGCCCCGCCCGCAACCCAGCCCCAACCCTAGCACCCGTCACACTGAGACTAGAAGCTCAGTGGAAAAATAATAAGTAAATAATACAGAGAACTAACCCAACCCTAACCAACCCCCAAACAATAACAAACTAACACTACCGGGAGGGAAGGGAGGGAAAGAAAAGCCCAACAAAACGCGATAAACCAACTACGCCAAGAAAAACCCTGAGTAGAGTGAAATTCTGAGCACGTGCAAAGGAGCACGCCTAAACTGCAAGAGGATACCGCTGGCCGCGCAACTGCCCGCAGACCTGAACCAGGCCCAAACAGTAATGTAACAAACGCTCAAATGCTAATGTGCCACCCATGCTCAAACTATACGCCAATAACGCTAACGCCACGCTACGCCACGCCACGCCACCAAGGAGCAAACTTGCTCCAAGTCGTTAACTAAGTTAAATTACATTTAACCCTATTTAACGCCTCTGTCGCAAATGGAGGTTGGGTGCCCAGGAGCCAGGGGCTGGTACCGCCAACCCAAACCCAGGTAGGTAGAACACCCCATAAGCCTGCCCTACCCACAACCCAGCCACGAGCCCCGCCCGCCATGCCGAAGGACCTCCGGGTTGGGACAGCCCGGAGCAATGGGGGGCTCGTGGCCACAGAGAAACAGCCCCCAAGGGACCAGACCTGAGACACCCAACCCTGAGTAAAGAGACGCACAAGCCCCACCTGCTACGCCAACTGACTGGAGACCTGGGTGAGAGAGCCAACTGGTGTGCGGATATAGAGTTGATAGGCATCACTAGACCATCGGGCTAAAGTTTTGATAAGGTGATCAGGGACTCCCCGTGAAGCAGCTGTGGTAGCCGCACCAATCCGGAAGCTGTGGCCCGAGTAAGAGCCTGAATAACCAGCAGAGTGTAAAATAGCCTGCACCAGGGATGATAACTGCTGCCTAGTTAAAGGACGGCCATCCGTATAGCAAAACAGGGGTCCTGGACATGGGCCACGCAGTGCCAAAAAATTACCAAGGGCCACCACTGGGCAGATGAGGCTGTTGCCCCGACCCACATAAATGTCACAGCCAACACGAAAGGGATCTGTCTTGGAGCACTTGATATGAACTTTAAAACATGTAGGGTCCACCAAAGAATCCGCTTGCACGTCACTAACTGTCAAATGGATACTGGGGTCAAACGAAGAATTTGTGGTGAACTCACCAGCTCTGAGGAAACCGAAGAAACCGAGGCAACACGCTGCCCAGAGCATGACATGGTCCCTGGAGTTCAGCTCCAAGGATCGCTGGATGACCTTTAAGAGGTCAATAGTGATGGGAAGGCGCTTTGAGGTAGATGAACCCTGCGCACGCTTTATGCCCCGTAGTAGCCGCTGTAGCTGCAGACAGTTAATCAGGGGATCAGGTAAGCCATTGTCGATGTGAAGTGATCGCACTGCACTGAGATACACCTTGATGGACGAGTGGTGGAGGCTGTCGACCAAAAAGGACGCAAAACGCATGAGCGACCGTTCGTCAGCTGGTAAAGGAGCGCCATCTGGGCTCAGAAGGCCATCCTGACAGCAGAAATCGAAGTAGCGGCGCTGGGCTGACAAGTATACCCGCCGTGTAGATGGGGCTAGGCCCTGATAAAGAAAAAATTAGCATCTCTCTGTCACGTGACTTGCAACGCCGTCAATAGAACAGGGGGACTGTCATCGGAGACTGCTCGGCTAGCGGGGCCAGGTGCCTGAATCGCTGAAACTGGAAACGGGAAAGAGCATCCGCAACTGGGTTAGATTTACCCCGAACTGAAGAAGCAGTAAAGGAAAATGAATGGCGCACTGCCAACAATGCTAAGTAACGCAACAAAACCATTAAGTCAGGGTCTCTGGAGGTACCAGAAGACAGAACAGCCACCACAGACTCGTTGTCACATAAAAACTCGACCCGCCGTGACACCCACACAGGACCCCACAGATACGCCGCCACAACAATAGGGAACAGTTCCTTGTATCCGATCGATAGGGGTTGCTGAGACACTGACCACGCGCCAAAGAACCACTGATTGTTAAAGATAGCTCCATAGTCCAGAGAGCCTGCCGCATCTGATGACACCTGGAAATCTGGAAGGGGGGCCCACGTAGGCATAAGGAAAAAACTGAGACCCTCCCAGCTTCGGAACAGTTCCTGCCACCAAGTTAAGTCCCGAAGAAAGTCCTGGTTCAGTCTAATGGGATGGTCATTGCGTCTGAAAGTACACAGTAAGTTGATCATGCTTCGAAGAAATGTCCTTCCCTGAGGGGCTATCTTACAAGCATGGTGGAGGTGGCCAATAAGGGTCTCCAGCTCCCACCGCCTACAGAACCGCTTACCCGACCACGCATCCAGCAGGGCAATGATCCTCTCTCTTTTCTCTGTTGGGAGCCGGGCCTGCATTGTGGTGGAGTCAAGTTCAATACCAAGGATGGACAGGCAAGTCGAGGGGTCCTCCAGCTTCTCAGGGTGAAGGGGGAGGCCTATCTTAGAGCACAACTGAATACACGCCTGCAAGTTGTTGTAACAGACTGGGGAAGCTGGAGGACCTAAGGTCAGAAAATCATCCAAGTAATGGCGAAGGAAGTCAATGCCATAGTTGTGAGTCAGCATCCACTGAACCAGGTCTGCAATAGCGGTGAAGATGTACGGTGCTGAACGCAAACCAAATGGGAGAGCCATATCAACGTAGTATTTGCCACGCCAAACCATACCTAAGAGCGGACGATCCTGAAGATGGACAGCCACATTGCGATAGGCGCTCGCCACATCGAACTTGGCCATAAGAGTTCCTCGGCCCCGCGCCATAATGCCCTCTATAAAGGAGTCAACTGTGACATACTGAACTGAGAAGGGGGGCCTTGGAATGCCGTCATTTACACTGTGGCCCTCAGGCGAAGAAAGATCCAGGATGAGACGCCATTTATTACCCGGCTGGTTGCTTTTTGGGATGACTCCAAAACGGCTGATGTGGAGGTCAGGAAAAGGAGGAGAAGTAAATGGGCCCGCAACTCTTCCATGTGAAACCTCTGTCTCAAGATAAGCATCTTTGACGGAAGGGTGGACCAGGGCAGATCGCATGTTTGAAGAGGCTGACCGCAGGGTGACTGATGAGGTCTCAAAGCCAATGTGGAAGCCCTCCTGGAGACCGGTAAGAACATAGGCTGCTGCTGTCTGATCCGGATAGTCACACAACTCTGCCTGAAATTGGGATAACTGTAACGGGGAGACTAACTGTACTGGAACTAATGGAGAAAGCGAACGAACAGGAACAGAACTTCCGGGTAAACCAGTTGAATCCGAAGAAGAAACAGCCACTGAGCCACACAATCCACGGTACTGGTCCGGGTCGACAGGAACAAGATTATTTACATATGTACAAAAGAAGCAAGAGGACTTGTAATCCTCTCAGTACCGCCCCCCCCCCCCCCCCCTTGGCAGGGGAAGGGGAACGTGAGCGACCGACCCCTGGGGGGGTGAAAGGGGCAGTTAACCCTGGGGTGGTCACTGCTACATGAACTGCAGACGTGGCGGTAGCGGCATTCCCCAAAAGGCCAGCGGCATTGCCCGTTGTTCCACGAGATGCAGTAAGGAGGTTGGGAGATGTAGCCCCGGCTCGCTGACACAGTAACAGGAGGGGAAGTCGAAGACTGGGGGTTGGCGAGGGGTGCTGGCGACCGCAAGTGAAATTTATACAAATCCAAATTCATCTTCGACCAGTCAGATGCCCCAGTTGCTGCAGCATCCTTGCGAAAAGCAAGATCGTACTCCAGCCACGCTCCACTGGGTGGTTGCCGAGCTGTTTGGATGATGAGCAATTTATATTTAGTGAGATCTGGCCAACGATGGGGATGGGTCACACACATCACCATCTGGAAAATAGTAAAGGCCTCGGTCCAGGTCAATATGTCCTGAATTTCGACCACCCGACGCTTTTTAGAGACCACCAACTTGCCATCCAAAAATGTTTGCGGCTCGTGCTCTGCAGACCGCAGATTTGCTGACAACAGGTCCGCTAATTCCACGAACTGACCACTCGTAATCTTTGCAACAAGTTTGGCGGGAATAGGAGGAATAGGAATAGAAATAGGAGCCTTGTCCGCTGAAGGTGGGAAAAGCGAACTGCCCAAAATGGAAGACGAGCTGGCAACCTGAGTGGTCGTCAACGGTGACGAAAAAGACTGCACGGGCCGAGCCGAGTTAGAGCCGGTGGTGGCTGACACGGACGGGAAAGTAGATACAAATGCCGGCAACGTCAACGTACCAGAAGAAGCAGCCAACGAGCCCGCCACGACCATAGCAGGAGTGGTAGAAACGGTGGACGTAACAGCTGAAGAAGCGCTTGATACAGGGGCTGTATTGTCCCGGATCGCCGCGATGATGGTCGGCAGGGAGTTATTGAACGCTTGGGCGATAGCGGACGCGATGTCATTGGAGAACGACGAGGACGTTCCCGCCGAAGCCGCCGAAACAACCACGCTAGCAGCAGAAGAAGAAGGTGAAGAAGTGCATGTAGAAGGAGTTTAAGCCCGCCGACAAACTGTTGTAAGTTGAGCGCGGACGAGCCATGCGAGCCGATCAATGAACAGCACACGCTACTACGATGCGAGCGAAAAAACAAAAGAAAAAAACGCGTCCAAAACTCCCCAAAAAACGAGGACTAAAACCCAAACCGCACTTGTAGAGAATAAAACGAAGGCTGGCCGCTAAGGAAACACTTTTAGCGAAGAAAAGCCCAACAAAACGCGATAAACCAACTACGCCACGAAAAACGCTGAGTAGAGTGAAATTCTGAGCACGTGCAAAGGAGCACGCCTAAACTGCAAGAGGATACCGCTGGCCACGCAACTTCCCCCCAGACCTGAACCAGGCCCAAACAGTAATGTAACAAACGCCCAAATGCTAATGTGCCACCCATGCTCAAACTATACGCCAATAACGCTAACGCCACGCTACGCCACGCTACGCCACGCCACGCCACGCCACCAAGGAGCAAACTTGCTCCAAGTCGTTAACTAAGTTAAATTACATTTAACCCTATCCAAAACCAAAGTAATTACTCTTGTCAATCTCAACATCGTTGACCACGCAACGAACCAATGAGAGTTCGAAGCTAGCACAAGCGCGGGGAAAATGCTTATCAGCTAACCAATCAAAGAGCTTTGTAAAGCATCTCACTTGGAAACCGCTCTTCAATTCCAATCTATTGTTGTTGGGTTTCTCGTCATTGCACCTTTTCTTTTCAGCTCAGGTCTTAAACCCGTTAATGGCACCTTTCAGTCCTTCCGCCCAATCACCCAGCTACTCGGTCGCTCGGTCAGTCAACCAATCATCGATCTGTCAGTCGGTTGGGTTAGGCAGGCAGGCAGCACAGCTAAAAGGTCGTGCAATCTCCGAAATTATAAGGTAACACTGCTGCAGAACGAATTCCGCAACCCGCGATGTACAAGATAAATTTGCGTTAGTCTTAGAGTCGATATTCCAGATTCCAGAGATGTATTCTTTGATGTCCCTCCAGAGATCTGTCCCGATTCACACACATGATTCGTAAAATTACAAAACAAATGATCACGTGCGATTTTTGACTTGTTTCCAGTACCACTCGTTTACAACAGTTATCCTCAAACTCAGTCATTATATACATATGTTGTCTTGCCTGTTAGAAATGGTTCGTTGCCACCGAGACTGGATGAAGAAACCGGTCGCAATGATAATTCTACGTCAGATGATGTAAGTATGTTTTCATTTCTCTGGCTATCGTGATAATTAGTAGCCTCCCACGCAGTCGTTTTTAGGGGACTCGTATTAAGAGGTGAAATACGAGTCCCCTAAAAACGACTGCGTGGGAGGCTAGGTAATTAGAGGCGCCCTTAATGCCTGTTACTGAAAAACCAACTTCGTGTCAGCGTGATTTTAAGACGGTTTTCCTGGGTAACAGCTAAAAAATGACGCGAAATGCGAAAAGGAACACGCGGTGGCTACGAATTTATTGAAAGTTTTGCTTCACTTCCATTTCCAAATTTCAGATGAATCGTGTTTGCACTCTGTTGGTCTTCTATACCCATTATTTCTCAAAGGAAAGTACGTGAACTTAGATTACATTTCCATCACCATCGTCACCGTCACCGCCATCGTCATGATGACAATCATTCTAACCGTGCCAGTGCATACATGAGGCCGCAACATTGTCTCACCAAGCCGCCCAAGTCGCCGGCAATGAGTAAACGAACAAAATAGTCATCTTTACCGTCAGTTATTTATTTTTTTGCTTGTTAATACTTCTTTATCAGTCGAAGCAAGATTTCCAAAGACGCAAGGAAGAGATGGCGCTTGCTGTAGAAGCCACCCGCAAGAGACTGGAAGCAGTGAGTAATTGATGATATCCTCAGTTGTTTAAGCATCTTGTTGTTAATCGAATTTTTGACTGAGAATTGTGCGGATCACTCAGTCATGTTAAAGAAGGAAGATCATGGAATTCCCCCCAAAACCTCGTGAGAGCCTAACCCGCGGCATATTTCAATATTTTGGTGCTTAAAACAAACCAAAACAAAATAGCATTAGTAGCCTGAATTTGAACTGCCTCCCTCTTTGTAAAGGAGACTACTGAAGTTTAGGGTACGTGTACTCGATAGCGTCTTTGAATGGTCGTAGTTTAATGTTTCAGCTAAACACACAAAGGCCAAAGCCACAATGGAATTCACTTTCTGTATTATTCCTTAATGTCTTACAGCTGGGTTGGAAGGCAAAGGAAGATATCCTGAAAAAATTGCCGACAAGTAGTACAACGTCATCAACGGAGAACACTGCCGCATCAGCTGTAAACGCGACCGCGACCGCGACCGCGACCAGTGTTTCGTGTACCCCTACTACAACTGTTATGGCTGCTTCAAATGTGAATAAACACACAGAGAACACACCAGTATCCAGCTTAGCAGAGTCAAGCACCAAACCCACTGTTATAACCAACTTACTAGAGGTGTGTATTCTTTTGAGGTTATTTTTTGCAGAATGGTGATGCTACACCCCACGATCTCTCACGATAGCGTTATTATCTGACCTTCAACACTGATGTAATTTTCCGTATGCCAATGTATGACATAGATTAGCCAGTCTCCACCAAGCAAAACCCTTATAACGACCAGTTCAAACGGTCATGATAGCTGATGATAGTTGATGATAGTTGCAACTATCATTCACTATCATTGACTATCATGTCTGCGTTCAAACGGCAAAAACTATCAACAACTATATTATGTCAAATTTGAACATGTTCAAACTGCATGATAGTTGATGATAGTCGGTGATAGTGCATGATAGTTGGTGTTCAATAGTCAAAACTATCATCGACTATCATTACCGTTTGAACGGAGCTTAATTCAGATACATTTCTGAAGTAACTTTGCTGCTGCCTTTTGGAGGGATTGAATGCGAATATTTGTTTTTATGTTGGTCACTGAAAAGATTTTTCAGAAAAGCTGGCATTTGCAGCGCTAATCCATCATCATAGTGTTAACCCTTGAATATGCCGATATAGTTCACTCCAGCGCCTACCTTTCAGTTCATCGCATGATTGTTGTTTACTGTCTCTATGATCTCTTGCAGACGCGAATGGCAGACGTAAAGAACACTAAAGATACAAAGGAAGAAGAGAAAGAACATGCGGTAAAGAAAGAAATCGCTGGTCACAAGAAAGAGAATCAAGCAAAGGACGAGGATGGGGATAAATCTAAACGCTCTGCTTCTCATCTGATTTCCTTTTTCAGCCAATCAAAGTCTTCCAAGAACAAGGACAAAGAAAAAGAAAACAAGGAAAAGGAGAAAGAAAAATCAAAAGCTAAAGACAAAGAGAAGGGAAGGTCCACTCCTCCCCCAGAGAAACAAGTCCTGGAGGCTAAATCTACCCCAGGGGGCAAACTGGAGCGTAAGGGTTCTACTAGCAGTACGGCGTCTCAGAAATCCGAGGGAAAGTCATGGCGGAAGTCATTAGGAATTCTCGGAGGGGGCTCGAAACACGATAAAGAAGAGAAACAAAAAAAGAACACAGATCATCGAACTTCTACTGTAGCTGAAGGGTCACACACAGGACCGTCCAAGGAAGAAAACAGTGCTTCAAGAACAGTCAAGGAAACTAAGGACAAATCCAACAAAAGACAACCTGAGCGGCGGAGTTCAACTCCAACACCAGAGGTACTGAAGAAAAATTCTCACGCGGCGCCTACAACACAAGAGAACTGTACTGTAAAGACAGTGACAGAAAATAAGGAAGAAAAAGTGAACAAAAAACAACCTGAACGAAGAAGTTCGACCCCAAAAACTGACTTACAGACGAAGAGTGCTCAGCCAACCTCAAACAAAAAAGATGAAAGTTCGTTAAAAACATTCAAAGAAGAGAAAGAGGAAAAAGTGATAAGAAAGCAAAGCGAAAGACGATTTTCAAACCAGACAGAGGAGCCACAAACTAAGGAGTTTCTGGAAGGTATAGCTAAACAAAATGAATTTTACTCCCTTAAAACAGTGAAAGCCGAGGAGGGGAAGATCTCCAACAAGACAGAACCTAATTCTGGAACTCGTAAAACGAACGAGAACACTTCTTCATTTTCTGAAAATACGGTGCAATTAAGAGAGAAGAAGGGACGCTTAACCAGCGACGAAAGACGCGAAAAAGCGAAATCCTTAGGAGATATAAGTAAGAACCTTCACAAGGTGGAAGTGTCTATTTTAGATCCAACTGTTCCTCCTTCCAGGACAGTTGATACTATGGATATACCGAATCAGTTGGCACACCACTCAAGAAGACCAATGTCAAGCAATGCTGTGCTAGAAACACTGCCACTTACCACGAAACATACACCATCAGATCGAACATCACTTGACGTCAAAAACGTGTATGGTGTCGCTACATTGAACGACCACCTTGGTGTTACTGATTCTTTGCAAGATTCAGGAGCTGAGAGTTCATTAAATGGAAATTTAATAGAACACAAGGCAGCTTTGGATACAAAATCAGCACCGTCAACACGGTCTGGAGATGAGGAGATATCGGCTTTATACCCTGCTCCGGAGAAGAAATCCTTTGATCAGGAATCTAGCAAAGTTACGTTTACGGCCAAAAACACGTGGAGTGGGAGTGGGTCGAGTTTTAGGTCTGATATCAACGAGCTGTCAGCTGAATTGTCAGCAGCTATTGCGTCACCGCCTCCTCAGCCAATCAGGTTGAGCATGTCTGAGTCAAACCTGCTTAACAGTGGTCCTTCCTTGGGAAACAGACAGTCCTCAGTTGGTAAGGATCAAGGTAATTGGGACTAAACATTTATCTCAAAAGGGTTTCAGGGAATGGTAGTGTAACGCTTTCACGCCGGCTGGTATCGTATTTTTTCAGACTTTTAATGTAAAATTAATTGAAGTCGTTGTTTTGGGTTATGTTTGTCTTGATTTAGGCAATTCTATTGCATGTTTGTTGTGGAACCCCTCACTCAAAAGCCAACAAATGCATTCGCATTTATGTTCACCTTGGCCAATCAAACCGCAAACCCTTTTTTGGGCTCCCAAACAACAACGCCAGATCCTTTCTCACTCACATATACAAGCTAATTTACTTTCTTTGTTATTTTTGTTTTTATTACAACAGAATCGATTTGTCAGGAAGCTCTGGAAAACTTGGGGAAAGCTTTTCAAAACGTCATGGATCTCCATTCCAAGGTGAGCAACAATTCCCTTGTTTCAACCGAAACTCGCGGACAGATTGGGGCGGATATCTAGTAGTAACAAACCATGAGTCTGAGCTTCGCCTTGGGAAAGTGCTGTCTAAATAGCTATCATTTGCTTGGGGAGGAAGCGAAAACCACTTTGTACAGCATACAGAGTAGCACTACAGGAAATAATTGCTTAATAACTGTCATTTTTAGTTTAGCTTCTGGCCGAGGACAATCAATGATTGAAACAACTTACCCGTGGAGATAATAACATCCGATTCCTTTAACCAGTTTAAATCAGCTTTGAGACTCCATGTAGACACCTGTCATAGTTTTATTCATTTATAATTTTTTTATAACACTTGACAAAGATTTTGTAAGTTACTGATATAGATGTAGATTTAAATGATTTAATTCACAGACCTAAAAGTTCAAATTAGTAGCTCATTAGTTTTTGTTTGAAGTACGATTTCTAAAAACATTTCATGATCTTTAATTACAGGTTTTGGAAGAGGAACCATCGCAAGAAAGTCATCGCCTGCTGTCGCACATTTCAAGGACGTTGTCAGCTATGGAGGAACAGATCCACGAGTCACGTGTTAGAAGGCGACAGTGGGAACTGTCCTACCTCCCTGGGGGAAATTCTGGCGCCGGTTCCAGGCCTCTTAGCGGCATGCTGAGTATGTCAACTGGTCATCTCGATCAAATCGCTTCAAAAGGACGATCTTTGCGACGACATTCTGAGTTTTCGATATCCTCCATTCCTGAAGTGGACACAGAAGTGCATGAAGTGCTGTTAGAAACACACTTCAACAAA
>JAEMWC010000634.1:215000-235000 GCA_016490735.1 Pachyseris speciosa
GGTGAAAGGCAGGTCTGAATGCGTCCTGATGTCTTCTACCCAAGCAGGATCGCCCACAACATCGTTTTCGCCTTGTGCTATACGTCTCCGCTTCCTGGGAGGATCTGCTTGCTGCAATTCTTCATTTTCGTCACTTTCTTCAGCCTCAGAGTCAGTCTGATAAAATTCTGAGTCAATTTCCTCGTCAGACTCTCGGTCTAAATATGCTGTGCCTATAGCTACAGAAGTCAAGGGCATTTCATCTTCATCTACGAACACTAAATCCACGTTTTGAGAAGTCTCTGCAGCCGAATTTACTACAAATTCACTTCCAGAAGTTGAAGCCATTACTGACCAGCTGTTCCTGAACTTCGCGGGAAAACTCGAACAGAAAAGAATCGCAACTTTTTCGGTCAAAAACAGGCAAATTCACATGAAAAACACCGAGAAAACGACAAAAATCGCCAGGCGTTAAATGAGCCAGAGGGGGGCTATTTCAATCAAGTATTTCACCCCAAGCGGGCTCAACATCGGTCAGCCGCATTTATCGTCACACATATGTGACGTTGGGAGGAAAAGGGTTAAGTACCTTATGGTGTTTGAAGTCTGTTTAAAGCGATGTTTTCATAAGCTAGAAGAAGTTCATCTGTTCGGATTCCCTAGCTGAAATCTTAATTGCCCGAAAATGTTAGGGAACAAAATTTTCCTTTGAGAAAATTCGAGCCGAAATGAACTTTCTACGAACTTTCTAGGGAATTATTTTCTTTCCGAAAATGCTAGCTGACGTTTTTTACGGCCAAAAACAGTAATTACGACCTTTCTGAAAACCTTAGGGTCTATGATTTCCCAATTTCGAATCTTTTAGGCCACGTTTTAGTTACGAAAATCCGAGTGCACTCTTTAATCGACGCCGAAAGCGCAAGGCGAATTAGCCTCCACCGAACAGATATCTACCCAAACTTGTTGTTGGGTGCCCCTGAGATCAGTTTTTGCTCAAGATTTTTACGGCTTTCCGTGGTACCTTGATGTAGGGAAAGGCCGGAGATCGACATGTGTTGTTTGGAATGGTTAGGGAGATTAAAATGCCGAGCGACAGGTTTGGATGCGTCTTTGTCATCTTTCTCAACATCACGAAGATGTTCTCGGAATCGTTTAGAAAGATGACAAAGACGCATGCAAGCCTGTCGCTCGGCATTTCAATCTCCCTAACCATTCCAAACAACACATGTCGATCTCCGGCCTTTCCCTACATCAAGGTTCCACGGAAAGCCGTAAAAATCTCGAGCAAAAACTGATCTTTCAAATTGGCACTCTTAATCCCCACGGTATCAACGAGCGTTTTTCATTCAATTAATTTATTCCTGTTTTTCACGTTACCATGTTACCACCAATAGCGTGGCTCCATTTTCTGTATATAAACCATACACAACCCACAATTCCTCGATTCGCTCCGACGAAGGGCTAACGCTCGAAACGTCAGCTGGGAGAGTTGAAAACACTGACCCCCGCTCCGTGGACTACCTACTGACCCCCACTCCGTGGACTACCCCACGGAGTACTCCACGGACTACCCTATGGACTACTCCGCGGACTACCCCTCTTATGATAAAGCAAAAATTATACTTTTAGGCTGAAAAAAAGATACAAGATTGAAGAGACGTACTTGCGTAAGTCGCCATCTTGGTTACCGCCATTTTACTCGACGGGTTTACCTAAAAGATAGAATGTGGAATAAGGAATCCGGAATCCGGAATCCGGAATCCGGAATCCGGAATCTGGAATCTGGAATCTAGAAAATCAGAAAGAGCTCAGATTGGGGACAATATTTGAAACCAAATGTTTCTGCAAATGATCAAACTCTACTACCATCACTGTGTTTCGCCTATATCCTAAGTTGACATTAAAATGCCCGTTTTGTATACACCATAGGTAACTCGGCTAGTGCCATCTTATATGAAACACGTAATTCAGCTACTAGGCAAGTTGTTTGGCTATACAATAATGTAAATAAAAGTAAGATGTTTATAATTTTTACTTTTCATTTTCTTTGTAACATTCGCAAGTTGATTGCCTTGTGATTAAAGATCCTCGTCCTTCGAACAAGCTAAGAGCGAGAAATGTATTCGAGTGGTAGCGTTTTGATCGAATTTGATCGTAAGTTATATAACCCGCCTCGATTAGCTTTGCTACATGCGGGTTGTGTATTTCTCTAAATAGTAATCTTTAAATTATTGACATAAAGGGATGATGATGACAGGCACAAAGCTTCATGGGGATATTTATCTTGGACATCGAGTACCACCGGAACGGTCGTCCACAAATTCAGTGTCAGTAAATGATCAAAAAGGTGCTCGAAATTTTGCTAAAAGTTGCTCGAAAATTGGTTGACGTTTTCAAAAAGTTGTGATCAAGTAAGCTGAAGCCACTCAAAAGGCACTAAGGCCACAAGGTAGCTATGCCATGCTGACGAGGCCTAACAAGGCCGAAACAGCTGTCCATGGCTGCTAATGCTCGGGCTCAATCTTTGCTTTGGTAGACTTAAGGGGTAATGCTGGCTACCTTGTGGCCTTAGTGCCTTTTGAGTGGCTTCAGCTTACTTGATCACATTAATTTGTGAAGTATCCTTGTCACTCCAGCCACATCCCACAAGCTTTACGTTTTCATTGCTTGTTTTCAAAAAGTTGCTCGTTTTACAAAAAGGTTGCTCGTTATTGAAACAAGTAAAAATACTTAGTTTTGCTTTTTAAGGTAAATTTCTTCGTTTCTGCTTATATACGAATGACAGGTTGTCAACTATTCCACCACTTTTATTTTTAGCGGCACAAAATGTGTACCCGAATGCATGATTTTTAGCATTCGCCACTGTATTCAGTATCAACAGTATGTTTGATAACTGAGGGTCATATTTGGAACACGGAAACAATATTTTTTTTAAAAAACATCATGAGCACAAAGAATTGAAATGGCACTAAAATAAATAATGCATGAAATTAATAAGAGGGATAAAAGAACCGAAGACGACGACAGATGTCTTACAGGAGGAGGTAGGTGACAGGAGTGGAGTCTTAGTCTTGGACTTGGTTTGTTCCTTCCAGTTGAGTCCAGATTCTGGATTCCGGACTCAGAATTCAGGATGCCAGCTTTTAGGTAAACGGCGGTAACCAAGATGGTGACTCACCCAAGTACGTCTTTTTTTCAGCTTAAAAGTAATTTTTGCTTTACCATAAGAGGGCCGGGTAGTCCGCGGGGTAGTCCGTAGGGTAGTCCGTGGAGTACTCCGTGGGGTAGTCCACGGAGTGGGGGTCAGTGGGTAGTCCACGGAGCGGGGGTCAGTGTTTTCAACTCTCCCACGTCAGCTAATCGAATCCCCTGAATCCCTGTACGGTGGTCAATTTACATTATCAACTTCGTTGATAAACCAAATTTTCTTGTTCCTCGATGTTTTGCATGACGATCTCTGCTACAACAACGGAAACTGGTGAGCCCATAGCTGTCCCGTGCAACTGTTTGTAGTGTTTGCTGTTGTACTGAAAGTAGGTAGACGTAAGGTAAAGGTTCAGTAAGTCCATTAAGTCGTCTGTTGGTAGTGGCAGTTGTAACATGGAGTTCTTGATGGCGGTCTCAGTGCAGTCTAGAGCCAGCTGGAGCGGAATACTGGTGAACAGTGATTTCACATCAAAAGACACTAGTTTGTAGTTGTCAGGTACTTGTGCTGTCTTGATGGCGTCAATAAAGTTTTCAGTCGACTGTAGTTTGTGTCGTGACTCGTCAGTCAGCAGTTTCAGTATTGTAGTCAGGTGTTTAGACAGTTGGTAAGTCGGCGAACCACAGAACGAGACTATGGGTCGCATAGGTATGTTAGGTTTGCGTAGTTTGGGCAGTCCGTAAAGTTTCTTTGGTTGTGGCGTGGCACCTTAGTCTGTTGTAGCGTCGAATGTCAATAGCGTCAGCTTTCTTAAGTGAAAGTAGTATGCCGTTGAGTTTTCTTTGAAGTGCTGGCGTCGGGTCTCGTTTAAGTAGTTCGTAAGTCTGTTTGTCGTTAACAAGTGCGTCCATTTTGTCGTGATAGATCGAGGAAAATGGTAAGATACCTTTTCTAGACTGCCTTGTTAGCCGTGACAACAACAGACTACAGGCGACAGTTTACAGAAAACCTACACACACTTACAGACTACTTGACGAATCATCTTACAACCCTACTTCACACAAAGCAACGACAATACGGACCTTAACGAGACGAGCGCAACCAGTTTGCGACTCGCGCGATAGTTTAGCAGACGAACGCAAATACTTAGACAACGTTTTCAGTAAGAACAACTACAACCGCGACTTTGTTAGACGCAACACTTACATGACAGAACAAAATGCTACGAACGCTAACCCGACACCAGCCACTACAGCGACTATACCCTACATCAAAGGAACTTCTCACGGAAACCATTGCACGGACACTACAACCTTACAATATCCGTGTCGCTCACAAACCCATCACAACTTTACGACAACTATTGACGAACAAAGGAACTTGCTTTATAAGGACAAAGACGAACCAAAGGACAGACAGGGAGCAGTTTACAAGATCGAATGCTGCGACTGTCAGGCCACTTATATCGGTGAGACTGGCAGAAATTTGAACGTAAGACTGACTGAACACAAACGAGCGACGAGAAATGGTGACATCAACAATAACATTGCTGAGCACCATTTACTGACAAACCACACTTCGACAAACCGCCTTTCGACAAATCACACTTCGCTTCGACGAAGAGCTGAACTGAACTGAACACGATGGAGTATTCAGCTGAGAGCTGGTGGGGTCGTGTATTTAGAAATAAAAAAATAAAAAATAAATAAATAAAATAATGATAATAATAATTATAATGATAATACATAAAAATAAATATTAAATTTGAATTATAAACCTAGAAATAGGTATGTTTAAATGATATGCTATGTACATTAAAATTGTAAATTTAAAATCCTAAAAATATGTATAATCATCGTCTTTATGCTTAATTACAACGGCAATTGGATCAAAGTTTATTTTTCTAATGTCAAATTTTGATAGCAGACGCTTAAATCGGTTTAAGTTATTTGCCGCTGATTCTTTGCTGGATAGGCTGTTCCAAGGAATTGCTCCTCTATATCTGATGAGAATTTGTCTCTGGGCTTGGGAGGACAATTTCTCCGTTCCTTCTACTTTCGCGGCTTGAGTTTCTGTGGACAAACAGGTCCTTGAGTTCTGTGGCGTTGTATCCTTTTATGCATTTGAAGGTGAATTCTGCTAATCGTACCTTATACATTCTTTCAAGACTATCCCATCGTGTTTGCATTAAAACGTCTGCAGTACTGGTGTCCCATGATAGTCCATACACGATACGTCCGGCTCTAGCGTGTAGTTTTTCCAGATTGCTGAAGTGTGTCTTGTTGCACAAACCCCAAACAACGCTAACGTTTGAAAAGTCAGCAAATCGAATCCCTGTACGGTGGTCAATTTACATTATCAACTCCTTTTTTTTCTTTTCTCAACGTTGTTCCCGTTTTAATTTCAACTTTATTTTCTTATCGACATCTTCCTTTTAGCAGTGTTTTATCTTTCCTTATCTCCTGGCCCGCCTGGATCAGCTTTGCTACCTGCGGGTCAGGTAATTCTGTGTTTAACTAATAGCAAATCAATAAAAATCAACTGTCAACTGTCAACTCCTGAATTCAAACCATTTACGAGGAATAAATTAATCGAATGAAAAGCGCTCGTTGATACCGTGGGGATTAAGAGTGCCGATTTTGCTCGAGATTTTTGAGCCGCGCGCGCTTTAAGTTCCCGCCGTCACGCCCGTTAGACATGCGCAAAAGGGTAGAGCTCTGGCGCGCGTTTCTCAAAACTCCCGAAAACGTTTCGGGACCGAAAAACTATTTTACGTGCACTAGGAAGCTTGCTATAAAATTGATAGACATTGGGCTAGTTTACCCCCAAAGCTAGTAGCAATCAAAAGAAAACTCAGTTGAAAATTACGTTTCTGGCCCGAAATGTTTTCCGGAGTTTTGAGAAACGAGCGCCTCGCGAGAATGTAATATCTTTCCCTACCAGCGGTAGTTCAGCCAGACGCGGGCGCACAAGGCGTAGATGACTTTGATTGTCACGCTAAGTCACGCAATCTTCAGGATCTTAAAGATGGGAGACGAAAGCGTAAAGACTGAACGCCTTCGAAGCGAAACTCATAGCACGCTATCTTGCTATGCTTTGCGCCTAAGCCCTGGAAAAGAAATAAGACAATGCTTGCTACAGTTTGTCAAGGACAAAAAGCTAAAAGCACCTTTCGTTCTGTCCTTTGTTGGTAGTGTGACGCAAGCAACTCTCCGACTGGCTAATGCTTCCAAGGAATCTGCGGGCGAGGTGAGGTTAACGCCGGGGTAAACCATAGGTTCCTAACTCATAAAAGTCGGAAAGTTGAAGTTCAGACTTAAAAACCATCCTTACGACCGACGTCCTGTTTCATGGGCATCACGAGGTGGATCAAGCATGTCAGTCACGTGTCAGCTCTGATCTCTGTGATAGTTCATATAGATGCACTGACGTTAATGTGCTGAACTTACTACAGACGGCAAGGACGGTAATTGATGAAAACTTGAAAAATTGCAACAGAAGGATTGAAGTTATGAATGTCATTAAAAAATTTAAATCAAATTCCTGTACTGTTCAAAAGTACAAACTTAATGGTCTAAAATGAAATGAAATTAAATTGTTAAATTGTTGTTGTTGTAATAATAATAATAATGATGATGATGATGATCTTGATCAAAAACGATTTCTTGAAACAGAAGCAAGCGAATATTAATGTAAAAAGCCGACGTTTCAGCGTCATCATGACATCATTCTCAAGGAATCAAATCTTTGCATTACTTATTCATTTTGCCTTGAGAAGGTGTCATGATGATGCTGAAACGTTGGCTTTTAACATTAATATTCACTTGCTTCAATTATAATGATGATGATGATGGAAGTCACCCTGCCCTGATGCAGTTCCTAACTTCTGGCTAAAGCAACTCACAGCACTACATCAACACCTACTGAATGCATATAATCAAGCAATAGAACACCCAGAGAATCTGCCTGATTGGTTCACTACAGCACAAACATATTTACTACCAAAGAACAAAGACACAGAGAACCCCAAAAACTATAGACCAATTGCCTGTTTATCAACATCCTACAAGGTGCTCACATCGATTTTAACCGAAAGAAGCTACACCCATATCACAAACTGGAATGATATATTGCTGGAAGAACAGAGAGGTTGTGTCAGGGATTCATATGGATGCAAAGATCAGCTTTTAATAAATAAAATGATCATAGAAGACTGCAAAAAGAAGAAAAAGAACTTGAATTGAGTATGACTTGGATAGACTACAGAAAAGCCTATGATAGTGTTCCTCACAGTTGGATACTGAAGACCTTGCAAATGTACAGATTTAATGAAAAACTAATCAAGCTCATGAGAACCTCAATGAGCAACTGGAAAACTACGATGAAGCTATCTTACAATAATGAATGTATCACAACAGATCAGATCAAGATCAAAAGAGGGATCTTTCAAGGAGATTCATTCTCACCTCTGCTATTTTGTCTAGCCCTTGTGCCTTAAACATCAGTGCTGGCTACATCTGGGTATGGTTACAAGATCTTAAACACAAGTGCTCCAGTCAGCAATCTGTTTTATATGGATCTAAAATTGTATAGCAAGAACGAGCAAGAACAAGTTGGAGAACTGAAAATAGTGAAACAATTGAGTGATGATATTGGTATGGAATTTGAACTTGAGAAATGTGCCAAAGCCATTTTCAAGAAAGGTAAACTGGCGTCAACTGGAAACATGACACAGAAATACAAGAGTTGGACCAGGAAGGAGTTACAAATACCTGGGTGTAGATGAAAGTGATGGTATCCAGCATAGCAAAATGAAAGAGAAGATAAGGAAAGAATATAATAGGAGAGTAAGATTAATCCTAAGAACTGAGCTCAATGGAAGAAACAAAATAGAAGCTATCAATAGTCTTGCAGTCCCAGTTATGCAATATAGCTTTGGTATCATTGACTGGAAAACCTCAGAACTGAAGAAAATTGACACAAAAATACGCAAACTATTGAACATGTACAAGATGTTACATCCTAAAGCAGATGTGGAAAGTCTGTACATCCCAAGAAAAGATGGAGGTAGGGGCCTGACTGATGTAGAAACAGCATTCAAAACAGCACCAATAGGGCTTGATCACTATCTGAAGCACAAAGAAGGGCAATATCCAAAGCAGGTGCTTGAACATGAAAGATCTAAAGCCAAAAATTCAATATCCAAGAATGCTACTAAATTCAAAAGGGAAGTAACAATGCCAGAGATTGAGAACAGAGAAGATAAATCTGCCTCTGAAAATGCTAAAGCCCTGAAACACATGTTTAAGTCCAAGATGAAGTCAATGAAAGAAGACAAAGCATTGCAATTGGCCAGTATCCAAAGATCCTAGAGAAGCCTCATGTAGACACAGTCACCACCAACAAATGGTTGTCAAGTAATTTGAAAGGAGAACAGAGGGACTACTTGTAGCAGCTCAAGACCAGGCAATAAACACCAGAAACTACCAGAAAGTAATATGTGGCCAGCAAGTGGAGAGCAAATGCAGAATGTGTTCGCAAACTGGAGAAACATTGGACCATATTGTATCTGGATGTGAGGTATTAGCCAAAACAGAGTACATCTCCAGGCACAATAATGCTGCAGCATATCTCCATTGGAGCATCTGTAAAGATCATGATGTAGAGATTACAGACAAATGGTACGAACACAAGCCAGAGACCGTGATGCACAATAGAGATAACAACATCACCATCATGTGGGACATGCCAGTCAATACTGATAGAACTATAACAGCGAACAGACCAGACATCATCGTTAAAGATTCAGTGAATTCCACCTGCAAACTGATTGATATGACTGTTCCATCAGATAGAAACATCGCACTGAAGGAAACTGAAAAAAAAGCAAGTACAAAGACCTAGAACTAGTAATACAGAGAATGTGGCATATGAAAACTGTAGTGATCCCTGTTGGTTGTTGGTGCACTTGGTACAGTGAGGAAGGGTATGGTAGAAAACATCAAGAAAGTATCAGAGGGAGCTACTATGACAGAGATTCAAAAGATCTGCATGCTGGGATCTGCACGAATCCTCAGAAAGGTGCTCCAAGTGTATGACAGAATGATTGACTTGATTGTCTGACGCTCTAGGTGCATGGTTTGCGCCCGGCTGATGCACAAAATGAACCCCAGCAAAGACTGTGATAAAAGAGATAATAATAATAATAATAATAATGATAACAATAAACTTTACTTACCCCTGAAAGGCCAATCAGCTAACCATACAATCAGCTGCTGGTATCAACTAGCGTCCAGCAATCTAATAAATTTGTAACAATTGAATATACTTTTAAGTGTTTTAATAGCTACTGAATTTTTAATTATTAGTTAAAATGCACAACCCCAGCAGCTCTGAGCATTTTTATCGTGACAAAATAGTTATTCAGTTCAGTTCATTTTTTTCATGAAACTGTTTTATTTATTTATTTATTTATTTTTTATTTCAATTTCAAAACTTAATCAAATCAAATCAAAACTTTATTTTTAAAAGCAAGGAGTCCATTTCACTAAAGAGTGTCCCATGGAACCGTGCATTACAAACACGATGACTATTAATTTAAAAGTAGTAAAATAAGAATCTATAGTTAAAAATCTAATTTATCTACTACTCAAGTTTAGACTAAGTTAAAATATCTTACAGTAAGTCCTAGAAGTAACTTAATACTTAATTAATTAATTAATCAATTAAAGCAGAAAAATTGTTTAAACTAGTGGCCTGCTCAGCCTCGCTAGGTAGACTGTTCCATGTAATGGCACCCTTGTAGGAAAAAGTGAAAAGTAAGTAAGCCAATGGATGATATGCAAAAGAGCCCAAGACCCCATATGAAAGCAGCTGGTCACCATTTGAAACTAAAAATATGGTTGGAATTGAACAAAAAATGTATCATTAAATATTACTAAATTGTACAATAAAGGAATTACTGGTAACTAATGAATAATAATAATAATAATAATAATAATAATAACAGTTTTATGGCAATAAGCAATAATGAGAAGAAAAACGTTACTTGATAAAGCAAAATACTAACTCATTAGCAAAAATATTTAATATAGTTTGATCTCCCTGCCACAAATCAAGGTATACGTTTTCCTTTAAATATATGAAGCATTAAAAAGGAAAACATTACCTGAGATTTTGCTAAGTTTCCTTGGAAACTACTGTAAGCACTGTTGACAGTTGTGTGATGTAATTTTCATCATTAGAAGAATACCTTAGTGAAGAGTTTTTCTTACAATCTTTTTAAAGAAGAGGTTTGTATTGCACTTAAAACCTTAGGAACATTTAGTGAAGGTACTTTGCAGCTCTGAAGATTCAACACCAAAACTTAAGATTGAAAAACTCATCAATAATTCATGAAGGAAATACAAAGAAATTAATGTTTAGTGGATATCTTTATAGTCGATATTTTATGTCTGATTTCTTTTGAAGCTGTTCTATGAATTTGCAATTTGTGTTTTATGTGCCTTGTGTTTTGAACTTAATAAAACACTCCTGCTCATTTATTAGCACTATTAGATCACTTTATTAACACTATTACACTTTCCCAACATAGTGAACGTGTGGCTGGGATCTGTCACAGAGGCAAGAGTGTATGGCACATTTCTATTGTGGGGGAGGGAGGGAGGATTTGTGATTTGAACATTTCGCCATTATTTTTTTATGCATTTTATTTACAAATCCGCTGTTAACATCTGTTTAATGATTCATTAGTTCCTGGAGTGAATCAGTTTTATTTCTTTTAGCAGATTTTTCACTATCTTCATAAAGTTTAATTTCTTCGTTTTACCACATTATTGAAGTCAAAGGAAGGCATGAGATTGTTTCACTGGTAGGAACACTTGCTGGTGCAGGGCACCTTCATGCTTCTCTTGCTGATAAAGATGGTCGTGTCGTGGGAGGCCATGTCATGGGCAACATGAAAGTTTTCACCACTGCCGAAGTTGTCATTGGAAACTGTGATATGCTGTCATTTACTCGAGAAATGGACAATGAAACTGGTTTTCATGAACTTGTAGTGAAACAGAAATAGCAACAACAGCCTTAAAAGTTGAGCCCTTGTACTATTTTGTGAAGAGGTTTAAATATCTAGTGGCATTTTCATTTTGCACTTACTAAAACACCCACCTCACTACTGCTGTATATTTCACTGAATTTGTTGACAATTTGTATATAATGAAGGTGAGAGTGATTGTCGCAGTTATGAACCATAAGCAGTAGTGAAAATAAAGCCCACAACCTCTGCAACTGGTGCAGTGCTCTACCAACTGAGCTAACAAGCAAACTGGGAGCTGGTCATTTTGTTAGTTTGTAATAAACTCATGAGTGATGAATATATGAGTATGAATATGTGAAAAACATATATTTGAACTGTGGATTAAAGAGTGGAGATGTGAGTGGCACATTTTCATTTTTAAATCCGCAGTTCAAATATATGATTTTGATATATTCATGATACTCAATTTGCATACCAAATTTAATACAGTTTTGTCAGATTGGAACTGCTAGAAAACCAGATGTGAATGTTTCTGATGAATCCCTATACCCCACCCTCCCTCCCTGGGTGCACAAGCTGAGACAAATGTTTAATGCAATGTGGTTACCAAGCAAAGGATTAAAAACAAAACACACTTCAAGGAATCAGCAAGAACAGCTCTTTTCTCTTTACTTACTCAAGCAAAAACTGGCATATAAATATGCCTATTGAGGTCTTGCTCATAATAACAATAATAGTAATAATAATAGTAATAATAATCTGGAAATTTACATTGTTCAGTTTTCATGACAAGATGATCAACTGCACATTATAACAATAGAATGAAATAACTAAGTAATAAAAAATAAATAAAAATCATACAATGTGTATACTATTTCACATAACTAACTAAAGATTAAAACCTTACTAAAAGATACATCCTAAGACTTTTTCTAAAAGAGATAAAAATTACATCATGTGTTGTGTATAAGCAATAATTAAAACTAACTAAGAATAAAAAGCCTCACTAAAAAGATACGTCTTTAAGAGTTTTTTTAAAGCGTCAACAGATTTGGCTATCCTAATTTCCAGAGGTAAACCTTTCCAAAGTTTAGGCACCAAAGCAAAAAATGCATGGTCACCCAGGGTTTTTAAAGTTTTAAAATTGAGTGAGACAGCAGTATTCCGTCGTTAGAAATTATGTAGATTATATGTAGAATTTAACGGCTTAACACTAACAAGATCACTGATATAAGATGGGTCTAATCCATGAAAAGCTCTTAAAAGTAAAAGTAAAATTTTTAAATCGACATGAAGTATGACAGGGTAAGCCAGTGCAGATGAAGAAGCACTGGAATGATGTGGCAAAATTTGCCCTACATAACGACTAGCCTGGCAGCTGTGTTTTGGACTCTCTGTAACTTGCCTGGTTGGTACTTAGAAAAAGGCAGACCATATAATAGTCTATTTGGCTACTAACAAAAGAGTGAATGAGAGTCACAGCTGCACCCATTGAAAGGTATTCCCTGAAGCATCTAAGTATGTTATGCAAATGATAAAAAGCTACACTGCATATTTTGGTAATGTGTGTGGCCATAGTAAGTTGGTCATCAGACCATGCACCTAAATTCTGCACAATGGTCACTTTGCTGACATCACAATCCCCCACTCTGATGGTATTGACAGCAGCCTTTTTTAACAGATACTATGATAAATTCGGTTTTATCATCATTTGGTCATTCATAATATTTGTCTTTGAAGAACATCCAGGAGTTGTTGGGAGGATAAATATAGCTGACTTCATATTACAAATCCCCAGGTTATGTCCTCTGGTTGCAATTTTTATGAACTTAAGTAATGTTTTCCCCCACACCCTTGTGAAAGAAATGACTTGCAAATCTAATCAAAATTTCTCTGGGGGTACCCCAGGGTCACCTTAAGGGAAACTGGTTGCTTAATGCAGAGTGATTATGATTGATAATCATCATCATCAATATTTTTATCCAGGGGGGACACATTAGGAAAGTGATTTTAATTTTTGTCCCCTCCTTGATGAAGTTTTTGTTGTAATAAAAAGGAAACTGTATGCTTTGTGTGAATTTCAGTTTGAATAGGAGATTTCCACAAACCCTTTTACAGACTGTAGAAGTAGGAGCAGCTAAGGGCATAATTACCCCATCTCGTTTGCGATGCTCCAGGGTGCAGTGGGGAGAAATGCAGATTGGACCTCAGAGATGAAGACACTCAATAGCTTCCTCAGCCTAATGGCTTTGCCTGGCCAACCACCAGATGCATGGATGCCGAATCTTGCAGCTATACCTGTCACAGACATTCCCCTGTGATTGAAAGGGGAGTAACTTTTTCACATCTAAACACAGACAGAAAGAGACAAACCATGGCACAATACAGTACAAAGTTATCTCAATTAATTGATTTAAACTTGTCAAAACACAACTTCAAACTCGACCTGTCCTCCGAATTTTTTATCCCGTCTGTAACTGGTTATCTCTTTACTCAGGTTGTTTAAAAAAAAATTTTAGAGATTATAACAAAGTATGATTAGGTTTTATTTGAACTTAGATAGGACTTTTCATGCCCCTAGTACATCTGTACGATAAAGTACTACTAACAGCTCACTGCAGATGACGAACAAAATAATGTTAACAAAATGAACAGCTAATTTAGCGAAAGTTGATGACAATTGAAGTTAACAAATGTCCGATCCTCTAAAAGAAACCCCTAGAGTTCATAACGTCTTGGAAGCCAACAGATATGCCTCTTGGGGTGCAATAGTTGTGCCCAGGTATCAAAATTCCGTCAAAGGTTGTTCAGTCTTTGTTTGACTCAATGATCGAGTTGGCAGCGGTTTCGATGAAGTTGGCTAACTGGACATCATTTTCTGACAGACCACTGCAGTCGTGTGTGCTGAGGGTTATCTGCACTTTGTTGTACACGTTAAACCATTCTGGATGATGATCCATCTTTTCAGCTTTGAGTGCTACACGTGTCATAAATCCAAACGCTTGGTTGAAATCTTTGAAGAGAAATTCCTTGTAAATAGCATCCCTTTCTTTAACTTCTGCCCACCCAGCTTTGCGTAAGGACGGAAGAGCTGTGTTTCTTTCTTCTTCGTCAAGTTTCTGGCGTTTTGGAGCAGACATCGTTTGAATTTCGTTATTGTGCCTTAGTAATTAGTACGAAGCCAGAGAGGAGAAAAGTTTCGAAAGCCTCAGGGAAACCCATGAAATATAGAGCTAAGGTAAGACCTGAGGGAGGGTACGTCAGTCTCCGTTTGATTTTTCATGACAGTTGTAATTCTGCACGCCTGTTGTGGAAGTTAATCATGCACTAATTATAAGAGTTATATCAAAATGTTTATCTGTTGTGCTAATCTATGAAAATCTAATGTGGAAAAAGTCGCACTTTGTTAAATACAGTCACACTTATTAACCGTCCCTCCCACGGACAACATTATTTTTACTATTCATTCACGTGACTTGTTCACAAACCAATCACGTAACAAGAAAGCCCAAGTTTCCCGCCAAATTTGTTCTTCCCGGGAAAAAAGCGAGCAGCAGTCGGCGATCAGGTTGAAACTTCGCAAAAATGTCTGGTTTTGACGAGCGTCCAGTGTACTTTAGCGATGCGTTTGGTTCTGAAGAGCAAACAGATGAAAGAGAAGTGAATAGGATCAGTGCAAGGAAGAGATTCAGGGAATTTATTCGCGAATTTCACGAAGGAACCTTCAGCTATCCTTACCGGTAAACAAAATGGCGCTTGCTGGGGAAGTGTAGTGACGGTTCACTTTGATAACAAACAACCATTGCTCTCATAAGCTTCAGTGAAAATTATCACGAAAAGTTTAGTACGGGATGACCATTTACTGAGACAGAGCAATTATTTCATAGTATCAAAAACAGACCTCTTTTCTCCCTCGGAATTGTAGGCAATTGATGCAAAGAACCCATGTGCTCATTGAGCGTTTTTATACGCGTAGTGAATATTCCATATGCTACTGTGGGGTGAATTTTAACTTCTTTTCAATAACCTTTGTGGTCGCTCGTTCGATCGAAGTGAAACTGAAGGTAGTCGAAAAGTCAATTAACTGCAAATTAATATTTTCCGGTAGGGATCAACTGAAAAGACATTACAATCTTGGCCAGTACTACCTAGAAGTAGATCTGCAAGATTTGACAAGTTATGACGAGCAACTTGCAGATAAGCTTTCAAAGAATCCTGCAGAATTCCTACCTCTGGTGAGTTTGAGAATTAAGATTTTCTTTTTGAGAGAACTTGGATTTCTTTAAGATGCTTAGTACTTAAGCTTAAATATGGGAAACACTTCCACTCAAGAGGAGCATTTTCACACCGGTCCACACATTAGTTGTGACAAACAGACAGCCTTTATTTTAGCACAATAAAATAAAAGCCCTCTTAGAGGACATGTGGTTACTGTTATTTCAATAGAATGACGTTGACAGTTAAAGTATGTCTGGAATGTTCATAGCATTGTGAACAATCTCATGAAAGCTCCTAAAAATTCTTGTTAAACTTGACTTTTTGTATTGTTTTACAAGATATTAGATTCACAAAAACACGATAAACATGCCATGCATATGTTTGGTTGTCACGGTTCTACATATGCAACGCAATAAGAACTGATGTTCGCGGTTGTAAAATTACATTTTACTGACAGATCAGTAAAATATTGTTAATGGAACGTGACTCCCGTGATCTCGTTCTCAGTGAGCCTTTCATGGCGCGTTGGTATCAATCTTGCTATTGTGTAGTCATGTTTCCAAGGCCAGTAAAATCAATAGTCTCGTTGTAGCTTAGCTCGCAACATTATGGCTTTGTTGTCTTTAGCATATTGTAACAGTTATTTACATTGGCCAAGAGTATTAAGGCCCCATTCATAACTTGATAAGTGCACGTGTAAAACCAAGCTGCTGTATAGTACAACTTAATCTACTGGCTAAGTGAGCAGACATTGTCTAGCTATATAAGCCCAAGTAAACGGTACAAGGTTCAATTTGCAGTTCTGTTGTGCAGAGTAATCAGTAGTTGCTGTCAATTTGCCAAACGTTTTTTACCATGGTTCGTCCTCGCGCCGCTTCTAACACCACTTGCTCATCCGCCAAACGTGCACGCGAAGATTTAGCAGTACTTTCAAGCGAGGTCTTGCAGCTTCGTCTTCAGGCCCTGAATCTCCCAATAACTGGCTCTAAAGGGCAACTCCTCGCCCGCCTCAAGAAAGCCCTGTATGGGAACACTGGCTCTGTACGCCCTCCCGTCGAAACGTCGCGTGGAAGGTCAGGAAAATCTCGCCAGCGCCGAGCACCTAGCCATGCTGCAAATCGCCGGAGCGCTGAGCAAACTTCCGACCGCCCAGCACCGACTACAGAGACGCTCGAACAAAACCACGAACTCGAGGATAGCGCCCTGTTGGACAACGCCTCATCCTCTTCCATAGAAGACATGTTTGGCCCGGACGATCCAGTGGAACTAGATCATCAGCAGTCCCTCAGTTCGGCCCAGCGATCTGCCATCGAAGCGATCGTCGCCGAGTCAGTGAGCAATGCCTTGGTGGCCTTCCGTACGCCTGAACTGGGCCACATTTCGCCTCCAGTCATCCAATGTCCACGTACCCCGGGCACAGCATCGCCTCTGGGACTGTCAAGGCCAGTCGACCGCCATTTGGAGGACAAGATACTCCGCGGTGAGTATGTTGATCTTGCGTTGTTGTTGCCGGACAATTTGTATCAATCCCAGACCCCCGAGCTTCAGTTGAGACTTGACGACTCGGCCCTAGGCTCCCTGGGCTCCCCAGTCACAATGGTTCGCAAGAGGAAACAAGTCATAGACACTTTTCAGAAATGGCTTGATGCCTTCACCACCTTTATGTTAGTTATTGTGACAGCCTACCCGTGAAGAGCGCTTGAACTTATAAAGTACCAGCAAATTATTAGCAGGGTCGTCACTAAATTTAAAGGCATGGCATGGCTGTCATACCACCAGCAATTCCGTCGACGCGCGGCCTATGACTTGACCATAAGCTGGGACAAGGTAGACCTAGAACTGTGGACTGTGACTTTCTCAGGTTTAGCTAAGCCACATTGCAACGTTTGCTCGAGTCCCTACCACATTCAAGACGATTGTCCTTCCGCTGACCCCAACAGAAAACTTCGCCGAGCCCAGACTGTCTGCTTTGACTTCAACAAGTCAACCGGCTGTCGCCGCCGCAACTGCAGCTACCCGCATGTGTGCCGCCACTGCTATTCCAGTAACCATGCTGCCCCAGCCTGTCCACAGCAGCTGTCATTCAGCCCCAGTGCCTCCAAATCCTCTTCATCCAGTGAGCATAGCAAAAAGTAAAGTAGATCAGCTCCGACGCCATGTGACGCCACAAGTATCCTCACCTATTGACATTTATCGTTTAGAGTTAGAATTAACTAATCACCCTGATCGAACTTTTGTTTCTAATCTGCTTAGTATGCTTAAGGAAGGCGCGCATATTGGTTATTCTGGCCCCCGTTTTGATTGGGTTTCCCCTAATCTAATCTCCGCTGCTCAGCACCCCGAAGTAGTTACCTTGAACTTGCGTAAGGAGGTCAACCTCGGTAGGGTAGCGGGTCCATACCCCTCACCCCCTCTGCCTAACTTTCAATGTCACCCTGTGGGTGTGGTCCCTAAAAAGCACTCCACCGAATGGCGTACAATTTACCACCTCTCCTATCCCCAAGGGGATAGTATCAATGACCATATTCCGAAGGACCCCTTTTCCCTTAGTTATGTTCAGGTCGACGATGCCATCCGTATCCTTCAGTCCCTGGGAAGCGGTGCCTTTATGGCTAAGACCGACCTCAAATCGGCTTTTCGCTTGATACCGATTCATCCCAACGACTGGAGCTTGCTGGGTATCTCCTGGAAATCTCAGTACTACGTTGATATGTACCTACCCTTTGGTCTCCGTAGCGCTCCATTCCTGTTTAATCAACTTTTGGACGGGCTCGAATGGATACTAAAACACAATTATGGCCTCCAGCATGTTATCCACATCCTGGACGACTTTTTTCTTGCAGAACAGTCAAAGTTGTCCTGTCTTTCCAGCTTTAGCACCCTACTACGGGTTTTCATGTCCCTTAAGGTCCCTGTGGTGGCGTCTAAAACGATAGGTCCCTCCCAGGTAATTGAATTCATGGGTATTGTCTTAGACAGCGTACGCATGAAGGCCCGCTTGCCCCAGGACAAACTCACCCGGATAAACGAGCTCTTATCGTCCTTCAGAAAACGCCGTTCCGTGCGCCTCGTGGAGCTTCAATCGCTTATTGGCACCCTCCAGTTCGCGTGTAAGGTGGTGGTCCCGGGTAGGACCTTCCTTCAGCGCGCTATTAATCTGACTAGGGGGGTTCCCAGCCGTTTTCATCACGTCAGGCTTAATAGGGAATTTTACAAGGACCTCGACATGTGGAAGGTGTTCCTAACGAAATGGAACGGGCATTCCTTTTTCCTGGAGTCCAACACTACCCCATCCCCCGCCCTGGAGCTCTACACTGACGCCGCGAGCACAATAGGTTTCGGCGGTTTTTTCCAGGGAAAGTGGTTTCAGGGTCTCTGGCCACCCCACCTGCGTTTAAACAAGGGGAAGGGAATTAGTATAGAGTGGCAAGAATTGTTCCCCATAGTTGTCGCCTGTGCTATATGGCACCCCTTTTTCGCGGGCAAACGGCTTCAGTTTTGGTGCGATAATGAATCGGTGGTCTCTATTATCAATTCGGGGCATTCCAAAGCACCCCGTATCATGGATTTGGTCAGGCTCTTGGTGTTAATTTCCATGAGGAATAATGTTTTCGTACGTGCCCGTCATGTCCCAGGGGTCTCAAATGAGATTGCTGATGCACTCTCCCGGTTTCAGATGCAGCGTTTCCGGGCCCTCGCCGACCCGCGGCGCCGACCCGAGTCCTTGTACCATCCCGCCTTCATTAATGACCCTCTGAGGGATAAGGTTCTGACCTACGCCAGCTGGGGCCTTGCCAAGACTACTAACAGAACTTACAGCTGTGGAGAAAAGCGTTTCTTAAACTTTTGTCTAATGAACTGTCTTACTCGTCCCTCCGGGCATGTGCTACCTGCCTCTGAAGGGACACTGGTTTATTTCGCATCCTATTTAGCCAGGACAGTCCGTCATAGCACTATAAAACTTTATTTGGCCGCGGTTCGCAACCTCCACATTAGCTCTGGGTATTAAGGGTAAGCTTCTTTTGCGTAAGGTTTTATGGGGTATCCTCCGTTTCCAAGGTGATAAGCAAATCTGTCGGCAGCCGGTTACCCCTCTAATGCTCTCCTCCATCCGCCCCGTCTTACAGGCCTGGTTAAGTCCCCGGGATTTTTCTATGGTTTGGGCCGCATTTACCTTAGCGTTTTTTGCTTTTCTTCGATGCAGCGAGTTTACATACTTAGGTGTACATAAGTTTAGGCCGCGTTTTGACCTTTCCACGGATTGTATAACCTTCCAGCCCACTCTGGCACGTCCGCAGTTTATGACCGTTCAACTAAAATCGTCCAAAACCGACGTCTTTAGGCACGGGCAGTCCCTCACCATAGCACGCAGCTCTTCTGCGGTTTGCGCCATAATGGCCATGCGCGATTACTTTCTTTTAGCAAGGCCACATCCAGGGCCCCTTTTCTACTTTCAATCGGGACGTTATCTCACCCGGGGCACTGTTTCTCACCTCCTGCAGGACAGCACAAGGTTCGCGGGTCTTCCCTACCAAAGCCTCAAGGGCCATAGCTTATCAAGGTGCTTGGTCGCTGGTCTTCCAACTGTTACCAGCTTTATATTAGAACTCCGCAGTCCGTCTT
>JAEMWC010000634.1:240000-260000 GCA_016490735.1 Pachyseris speciosa
GTTCTTCGACAAAGTCTATAATAATTTTGAACGGCTAATCTGTGGTGACTTGCATTAATATTCAAAGTCATCTCAAGTTGATAAAGTGATGTGTTTTCAACAACAATTAAACTTGCTGTTCATAAAAAAATTATTCAGGGAAACTGTCTGATGAAGCTCCTTTCTCAAGATAATGTCAATCCCTTCTCATGGAAACCTTTTTTGCATGACTTTTGTGATTCTCCTCCTCCACTCCTTTGGAAATCCCAAAATAAATCATACTTGGGTTGTCCTGTTTGGGAAGGTTGAACTAAATAACATTTCACACTTAAGACCAGTAAGGAGATTTAGCTTATTAATCAATACCTCTTGTTTTCTAGTGACCAGACTGGCCGCCCACCTTGCCCTTTAGATCCTTTTTTCATCATGCCTGATAAATGCAAATGTGTTGATTTCCAAGTACTGAAACTTCAAGAATCCCCTGATGCTGTGCCCAATGGAGAAATGCCACGACACATGCAGCTATACTGTGACAGGTAAAGAATCATCTCATGTAAGTTTGAATTAATTTGGTTGTGGCAACTACCTATATGCTACATGGTTACAGTACCAGCCAGAGGGATTGCACTGTTACACGCATGTTAAATGTGCGTGGAGTACACACAGTTAGCGGACCTTACACTCACTTTACACGCAGTGTCCACGCAATGTCCACGCAAATACATTTTATGCATGTAATTTTACACTCAGTGAATGCGTGTAAAATGACAAGCAGTCCGGCCCTCCAATGGAACTCGCTCACCATGTGCAACAATAGCAAAACACTACCACATTATTTCCTGTGTTCTGTCATTGTCGCTCTTGTATTAAGCATACCCACTGTTTTACAAAAGGCATGAACGATAGTTCCAAGTATTGCGCTTAATTTGTGGTATCGAAAACCAGATTAATTCGCAAATTTCAATATTTTTATTACAGAGTTGCATAACAGGGCTAAGCAAATGAAAAAATTCACAGATAAGATATGAATATAAGCAGCGCTCGATTGTCTAGACTGGCGTCTCGTTATTCGGAATGAACTGAGCCCGGTTGGCCTGGCTGTTCCTATTTCAATTCCTGGACTTGGCATCATATGTGAGTTGAGTTTGTTGTTGGTTCTCAATCTACTCTGCTCCGAGAGGTTTTTCTCTGGGTACTCTGTTTTCCCCTCTCCTCAAAAACCAACATTTCCAAATTCCAATTTATTTGGTCCCTGATGACATGGGAAAAATATTTTGAAGTTTGTAAAAGCCTCATACACTTTGGTGAGTTAATGTGTGACAAACCTTTTGGCCAAATTTAATTAAATCTGATAAATATACAGTACTGGGCAGATGTAAGTTGACAGTCTCGACTCGAAACTCGATCCTCGATCCTCGAAGCTATCGAGTATCGAGGTTCGAGGCTCGAGTTTCGAGTTTCGAGATGCTCGAAGAATTTTTCGAGGATCTCGATACCAGATTTCGCGGAAACGATTAATTTTTCTAGCCTCAAACAGTAGGAGAGAACAAAGGCAATTTTCGCGTAGCTTTTGTTCTTCTCACAGTTCCAAATCAGCGGCAGTGAGTGTTCGTTACATGTGATCTGTTTCGGCACGATCTTCCATCCGCGAATCGGATTGTTGTTGTGAAACATGCCTAAAATTTTCATACCCTACACCAGAAAAAGCAAACTTCTGAAGCAATGAACAAAATCAAGCTACAAGATTGCGGCTTTTTAGGGCCGCTGTTTCAATTTCACAAGCTGAGAATGTAACACGATCGCTGCTGTAATGTCCTCGCATGAATGTACGCGAAATTTCGCATCAAAACTTCGAAAACATCATTTATCATTCTTAAATAAAAACGCACAATGCAACTGTCGGTAGCAAACGGAAAGGAACCGAAGAAACTTGAACGAAAACTGAGAGCAAACTCTAAATATTTGACAGCCGCCGCAAATGTTTATAGATTCGGCGAAGCCTTACAAATTTGCATAAATGTCATCGAGAACATGTCAAAAGCAATGGTCACATTTTTCATATTTTCTGTCAACTGATTTCGAATTGGAAACGTGGGTTCTTCTGAGGGATGACTGGATTACATGTTCACTAAATTCAGCTTCAAAAATGAAGGGAACTAAACTACAAGGTTGCGGCTATTTCAGGCGCTGTTTCACAAGCCAAGAATGTAAATAAGATCGCTTCTGAAATGTTGTGAATATCGTCGCTGAAGCAGTACGCTGCGCATGATTATATTCTTGATTGTACTAAATCTTTCGAATCATTCACTAATTGAAAATGCAAAATAATTTATTTTCGGTATTAATCAGCAAGGAATCGAGAAAACTTCAACGCGACCGTTCTCCTGAAGAACGATTAACTCTTTCTTCGAGCATACCAGTTTGACAGCCGCCGGGAATCAATTAGACTTGCCACAAGTCGACCTCTCGAATCTCACAGCAGAAAAGCCGAGAGGAGCGAGGTTTCTACGCCGCAAAGTGGCTGGGCGAGCGACGTAGTTGCATTTGGAAGAAGAGCATCAGTTATCGCTTTCGCAATCAACCGCACGTTGGAATTTCAACCGCAAGTCACGTTTGATTGACAACGCTATCCCCGAGGGTCTTAAAGATCTATTCTGATTGGTCTAAGCCCAGCGACCCGTTTGGCGCCAATCAAGTAAGTAAAGTCCTTCGTCCCGCGCCTTATTAAACAGGTCGAAGGACTTTTTCGAAAGTCTAGGAATCGAGGAATGTATTCCTTGTTTTCATGCCCCACTTTTGAAATGACGTATATTTGGGCATCGAAGAAAGAGACTAGGGCTGCGTGAAAAATGTGCCCGTGTTATGATGTATCATTTTACAAATGCATTTCATGTTGCCCTAAAAATTGTAAACATAGACGTATATCGAGATCGTCGCGGTTCGTAGTGCAATAAGATTTTTTGTTATTTATAAGAGCTGCTTACTGTATAACGAACCTACAGTAAACTCTCCTCTGTTAAGACGTGTGAAAAACTAATCACGCGAAAATTTTTTTGTTTCCTTGTCTCGAAACTCGAAGCGCTCGACTCGATACTCGATTCACTCGACTGGAGCCTCGATCCTCGAAGCTTTCGAGTATCGAGGATCGAGGTTCGAGTCGCGAAGTTCGAGCTTCGAGTGACTGTCAACTTACATCTGCCCGGTACTGTATGTTAAAATTAGTAATAGATTGTTGGTTTATTGAAGATAGAAGATTTATAACATTATTAACCCATTGACTACCAGCTGTTTTTACATTTTCGGAGTGATTTTCCACCTATAAACGATGAATAGCAATTCGTGACTCTTTATATGAACTACCAGGGAAAAGTGGTGCTGTCCTAAGCCACTGGAGGCTCAAGATTTCTGAAAACATCATTTTGACGTAGCTATTTTTTATCCGTGAAGCAACAACAATGGCCCAAGTTCGGTTTGCTTGCGATTTCTGCTCTCCTAGGTGAGGTACACATGTTAAGTTTTGTTATTTCCTGTCTTTAGGTATTTGACAGAGAAAGTAGTTCCTGGGAACAGGGTCACAGTAATGGGAATTTATTCAATTAAGAAAGTTGCACAAAAGGCGGATAAGGTAGAGTGGGTACTAGTGTTGTCATTGATAATTAAATTTTGTTGTGGAGATTACAGGTGATATAGATGAAGGAAAAGACCATAATTATCCTTGCAAGCTCACACTACATTTCTCCCACACAGCCCCACAAGCTTGCAGCTTTAAATTGTACCGTGTATAAATAAAGTCTCTTTACTTTTACTTTTACTGACATTATGGTAGACTTGCATATTATTTCTTTGCATCATTGTAATTCACCCTACATGTCTTGTTGTTAGGACCGTGATGGTGTTGGTGTGGGTATAAGAAAGCCATACCTCCGCGTCGTTGGTATTCAGGTAGATACTGAAGGTCCTGGCCGTAGCTCTGGCATTCCTCTGAATCCACTTGAGGAAGAAGAATTCAACAGATTTTCCAGCAGACCTGATGCATATGAGACAATAGCAAAGAGTATTGCGCCATTCATCTATGGCAGTGAAGACGTTAAGAAGGCTATTGCATGTCTGCTGTTTGGAGGTTCTCGCAAAAGGTGTAGTAAACATTGCTGTATGGTTTCTTCTGAATTATTCCTTTGTTTTCTTTTTTGTATTTCATTGTTTGATTCTGGTTTAATCTTTCTGGCAGTGATTCTGTATTTCTAAATTTTGTAAGTTATTGCCAGCCATTTTGCCAGAGATTTGACATTTCCTTGCTTCCATTTTGTGTTGTTCCAGAAAATACCAATATCCTTCTTACTGAGGGTTTTTTCAGCTAGACCCCATACCCCAGAAAAAAATGCTTTGGAAATTTCATAATAGCTTGGTTCTTTCAAGTAAAAAAGTTGGGTTTTTTACCCCCACCCCCTTCCTTTTAAAAGAATTTAAATCACCATCAGTAGGGTACGGTTATTTTCTGGTAATGCGTGTTTGTAACAATGTTTACTGCTATTTCTAGGCTACCAGATGGACTCACTCGACGTGGTGATATTAATGTGCTGTTGCTTGGTGATCCCGGTACTGCCAAGAGTCAGCTCCTAAAGTTTGTAGAGAAAGTGTCCCCGATTGGAGTATACACATCAGGTAAAGGAAGCAGTGCTGCTGGTTTGACGGCATCTGTCATGAGGGACCCTGCATCACGCAACTTCATCATGGAGGGTGGTGCTATGGTTCTTGCTGATGGTGGTGTAGTCTGCATTGATGAGTTTGATAAGGTGAACACTGTTTTTATTTAAAGGGGGTCTTTTGTGTCAATCTGGTAAATGTATGATCTCTTTGAAGATAGTCTGTTTGAATTATTTCTGCACAAGAAGTACACATTTTGTACATTAATTCTTATCATGACCACTCTTTTACTTTGCTGTTATAGATGCGTGAAGATGATCGTGTAGCCATCCATGAGGCTATGGAACAGCAAACAATTTCTATTGCCAAAGTAAGACATAGTGAAGCACTCTTTTTTTACTATTACAATTTTTTATAAGGCTAATGTGTTTGCCTTTGAAAGGACATTTGTTTATTTCAATTTGTTTTTAGGCTGGAATCACCACAACGTTGAACTCAAGATGCTCTGTTCTAGCAGCAGCAAACTCTGTCTTTGGTCGCTGGGATGAAACTAAAGGAGGGGAGGTTAGAAGGATTATAATAATAATAATAATAATAATAATAATAATAATAATAATAAACTTTATTTCTATAGCGGATTGGAAGTTGTTTGTCAGTCCCTCTCAATTTACTATTTAAAGGTTATTTAGATATTTACTCATTTACTCATTTTTGGTCTCTCCTTTCTATCTCCAGAACATAGACTTTATGCCAACCATACTGTCTCGTTTTGACATGATTTTCATTGTTAAGGATGAACATGAACAAAGTAAAGACATGGTGAGTTCATTTTGTGGGGGGGTCAAAACGAAAAAGATTCTGATCATAATGATGATGATGACTGATTGCAACTCTTTCTTGATTAAAAACAAAATACTGATTTCAGTTCTTGTCTGTATCACACAGCACCTTGCCAAGCATGTGATGCAAGTTCATTTGAATGCAGCACAGACTGGGCAAGCACAGGAGGGAGAACTGAGTCTGAATTTCATTAAGAAGTACATTGGTTACTGCCGCAAGTATGTTGCATTTCTGTGATTCACATTTATATTCTTGAACTGCTGTTGATGAATAGACAAGAAAAGGTTTTAACCCTCGGACGTACAAGGGGGAGGGGGGGATGGGGGTTTGGAGGGGGCTGGGTGGATGCAACCCCCCTCAGGTTTTTTTGAAATATTATCAAGATGATTTACTCCGTGCACCTGTCCATTTCAGTAGCTGTTTGTTTTTCTTTGAGACAGATTTGCTGTGAATTTGGTGAAAATCGGCCCATAGGTATAGGAGATATTAAATGATAAATGAGGTGTGGTGTATGAGCTTGGAAGAATTAAAGCTTTTAAGTTGTTAACAGTTAACCTATTATTTATGTGTGTATGTTTACTTTATTTTAACACTGTATAATGATCAGTTACAAAACAAAATCCATCCTAATTACATCATAACCTAACTATATCTAACATTAAAAATATTAAAACCATAAAACAGCTTTACACGAATGCTGTGTGCAGTGATTTTGTTACAAATCACTGTGTTGAGTCCTGGGACTCATCTCATGAAAAATCATCATGAGTCCCAGTCCTGAACCAATGAGTCACAATCCAAATGACAATGAGTCCTATATTAAAGATGCCTGAGCCTTTGATACACAACTTTGACGATCACAAAAAATCTTTAAAAGACAATTGTTAGTATTTTGGTGGAATGAATTGACTATTGCGTGGAACGAAATGCCATGGAACGAAACACCCTTGGTAGGTTTGTCGTTTGAAACAGTATCAAGTGGCTGCTCTTTGAAACTCAGTTTTTTACCCCCGGCAAAGGTTGCAAAATCTTTTTCTTTTTTTTTTTTGCATTTCTAAAAAATTTTTTAGCATAATTTTACACTGAAGAAAAAGGTGAACTTGATGCCATATATATACCTTAATAATAATATATCACATTTATATTGCGCATTTTCTATGCAATATTCAAATGCGCATTACAACACTGGCCGGGGGACTTTGCCAGACTGCCTATAACGCAGTTTACAATTAATGAAGATGAGTTATGAGTGCCCCCGTAATGTAAATATCAAATTAAGACAGACACTACGGGTGGTCACTGCCAGAGTTTTGTTATGTCCCTAGTGGTTCTTTTACTTCCCACAGAATCAGAGAATTATGAAGAGTTGTGAGACGGGTCCTACAGTTTATCGTCCTTATCCGAGAAGACTAGAAAGTCTAACCGTTTGTAGATGTCATTACAAAGGCAGCACTTTCTCCTCAATTATTTAAAGACCCTGAGTGTTGGTCCGGGGCTCGAACCCATGACCTCCCGCACGGTAGTCCGGTGCTCTACCACTGAGCTAACCGGTCGGCGGTTAGCTCCAAAAAATTGGCGGCCATCTTGGTTCACCCAAATACAGGAGTATTTGCGTGGAAATGCTTCTGTTTAGTTGTTCAGAAATTACTTCAATCTGAACCTACAGAGTATATTATAGGCAGACAATATTGCTCACTTGACTTAGATTTTATTGTAGATTTAAAATCACACAAACAGGATATTCTTCAAACACATCTTTCAATCAATCTTTGCATCCAGGACACGTGGCATGAATTATTTTGCGTCTTTGGAATTTTTATACATCAAGGACACAGGATGCAGAAGTAACAAAATCACTGTGTACACGTGTCTTTTCTGAGTCTGATTTTCTGTTTCCCTTGCAAGCTCAGTAGCCACTGTTCTTTTGAAATGCCAAAACTGCACTTTCCAGTCAGCAGAAAAAGTGAACAATCTAAACTGTCTACCATGTTGGGTGACATCACTGGCCCCCAGCAATTCCATTTGCATATGTATCCCATAATATTAAAATATTCTTGTAGAACCATACCCCTGTACAACAGTGGGGGTGTTGAGTTTGCTTGTACGTCTAAGGGTTAAACCTGTAAAAAATAACTTGCCATTTTATTTGGCAATGCCTACAGCAAATGTGGCCCTAGGCTCTCTGACGAAGCTGCACAGATGCTGAAGAATCGCTATGTTCTCATGCGAAGTGGAGCTCGTGACTATGAAAGAGATGCTGAGAAAAAGATCAACATTCCCATCACTGTCAGGTAAGGTTATTAAAGTCAGCAACCCCCCTTTTACACGGCTGTGACTAAAAGTGGGACAGGGACTTGGGATGCGAGGACACGGGGACGCCGGGATGTGGGACTCGCGGACGCGGGGACGTGGGACTCGGGGACGTGGGGACGTGAGGACGCGGGGACGTGGGACTCGGGGACGCGGGGATGTGGGGACGCGGGGACGTGGGGACGTGGGACTCGGGGACGTGAGGACGTGATAAACAAACAACACCCGAATTTTCCGCTGAATTTGCAATTTACAGTTCTCGGTGGTTAAGAGAAAGGTATTACATGATGGAGTTTGTCAGCAGACCAGTAGCCATCGTCCTTGTTCTGCCGGATATGTTTGCTTGCCTATTTTACTGTGAGAGCCCTGGGAACACAATAGCTTCAGCGCAGGGGATCTTATACCTCGTGGGCAGCCATGGAGGACTTTCCTGGTAAGTAACTGTGTTTTCTTGTTAATCCTTTGACATCCGTGCCTTATGCTTGCTACTTTCGATGCTGATGTTTACTTCAGGAAAACTGTTGTCCAAAATGCATATTTCTTTGATTTTCATTCCTAGAATGTGTGGATATAAACTCTCGTAATGATCTCGAGCTGGAAAGTGAGTGAAAACCGGAGAAAAGTACATGTTAAGAATCCGAAGAAAGGTACAAAAATTATTGTTTGAGATTTCGATAGGAACTGGAATGGATCATTTACTCACTCAGTTCCAGCTCGAGATCATTACGAGAGTTTATATCCACACATTCTAGGAATGAAAATCAAAGAAATATGCATTTTTGCACAACAGTTTTTCTGAAGTAAACATCAGCATCGAAAGTAGCAAGCATAAGGCACGGATGTCAAAGGATTAACAAGAAAACACAGTTACTTACCAGGAAAGTCCTCCATGGCTGCCCACGAGGTATAAGATCCCCTGCGCTGAAGCTATTGTGTTCCCAGGGCTCTCACGGTAAAATAGGCAAGCAAACATATCCGGAAGAACAAGGACGATGGCTACTGGTCTGCTGACAAACTCCATCATGTAATACCTTTCTCTTAACCACCGAGAACTGTAAATTGCAAATTCAGCGGAAAATTCGGGTGTTGTTTATCACATCCTCGCATCCCCAAGTCCCACGTCCCCACGTCCCCGCGTCCCCGAGTCCCACGTCCCCGCGTCCCCGAGTCCTTGCGTCCCAAGTCCCACGTCCCCGTCCCACTTTTAGTCACAGCCCTTTTACACAGGAAGGAAAGCATGGTTCCAAACAAAAATACTGTCTTAGGTATCTTATGACAATGACAACTTCACTTGAGTATTTTTTGACAATGGACAACCATATCAAATTTTTGTTTTGTTGCATCATGTGAGATTGTCATTTGCTATAAATTGTTGATAATTTACTTTATATGGAATTGTAGTAATGAATATAGTGCATTTTAGTTTGTAATATCTCACCTTTACCTTTCAGGCAATTAGAAGCAATAATCAGGATTTCTGAGGCCCTAGCTAAGATGAGGTTACTGCCATTTGCCACAGCAGCACATGTAGAAGAAGCATTGAGGCTGTTCCAGGTGTCAACACTAGATGCAGCCATGTCTGGAAGCCTCTCAGGTATTTCATTATTCTTTTAAATTACCCAACAGTCACAAGTTGGTAACTTTGAATGCCTACATTTGTCAGTAACATATGAGTCATTTCATGTTACTTTAGGAGCAGAAGACTTTACTCCAGAGCAGGATGTTGAAGAAGTCAGACAGATTGAAAAGCAGATTAAGAGAAGATTTGCTATTGGAACTCAGGTAAGAAAAAAAAATGCAGCTTTTTTGGGGTGGTGTTGAAAACAGATCATTTTAACTGTGAGATCCATAGAGAAAGAAGAAAAAACACAGGAAAACTGTTAGAAATATTATTGTACAGGTAGTACCGCATTGCTGACACTGTAAACATATCCCTGTCTTTTTGTTATTTGTAACAGTCACCATGGTTTGCACGCACCTTGAAAGTCCTTTAACCCATTGACTACCGGCGGTTTTTACATTTTCGGAGTGATTTTCCACCTATAAACGATGAATAGCAATTCGTGACTCTTTATTTGAACTACCAGGGAAAAGTGGTGCTGTCCTAAGGCACTGGAGGCTCAAGGTTTCTGAAAACGTCATTTTGATGTAGCTATTTTTTATCCGTGAAGCGACAACAATGGCCCAAGTTCGGTTTGCTTGCGATTTCTGCTAAATTTACAGCCATTTTTCATCTTTAGCGGCTGCCTGATTAGCATCATTAAGCGTGACGGTAGCTAAGAGTCCACTTTCTCAAAGAACCGAGCAAGGTGATGTACTTTGTTGTTGAATTTGGCTTGTCACTCGACGAACTGGGAATTTGGCCAGTCGAACACTTAGTACCTTTGGGACTCGACTATTGATGAATTTCTCGACCTTCCGCCACATATTTTGGAATTTCTGAGTACTGAAGAACGGGTGCTGTCAAAAATTCTCGTCATTTCCCAGCATGCAATGTGGTCTAGATGTTGAAAATGGCGGAAAGGCCCGAATGCACTGGAACAAAAGGCTGTATCTACGCTCGGGAGAAGAATATGAACAAAAAAAGTCATTTCTAAGCTAGAAAAAGGACTGAATTTCGTTATGATGGTTGAAGTTTGGTTTTATGGCGATGATTTCCTTAAAAAACATGAAGGCAAAAGGGGGCATTTTTGTCGTTTCTCTTTGACGTTAAAAACGGTCAGTTTCGTTCTTGTCCAAACTCAAAAGGCCATATTTGGTAAAAATCGCTACGTTACTTGCATTTATTGGATATCCAAATTTAAAGGACATTTTATTTCATGCTCACAACTAACAGTTAAGGCAATATTCTTGCGATTGAGAAAGTTGCAATGTTTTGAAGCATGGGAGTTTTTTACAGCCGGTTTTGGCCAGCACGGGTGCCAATGGGTTAAAGTCCTTGAATTTGAAAATCAAAATTCAAGGCCTTGAAAGTCCGTGAAAAGTGCATTGGGTCCTTGAAACACCTTGAAAAGCCTTGAAATTTACTGTTTGACTGTTTCCACTTAGTGGAAGAACTAGAAAAGACTTAGACTTGAACAAATCTGGCAGTTATCCCTTAAACCCGATCATCTAGTATCACATTTTACTGGATGGAGTGCTTGAAGAATTGGAATTGTGTGCTGGAATGTCCTTGAAAAGTCCTTGGATTTCTAGTCCAAAAAAGAGTACGAACCCTGAGTCACTACCTTTGTCTATTCAGGTGTCCGAGCAGAGAATAATCCAAGATTTTGTTAAGCAGGTAAGGATCATCATTATGTATTTGTAAAAATTTGGTAGATAAAACCATGATTTCATGTGCATGCACCTATTCACAACTGCATGGAAAATAATACATGCCAAATTAATGTTCCCTGTTGTATCAGATGACGTCTTCAGGTCACAATTTCTAAAAGTTCTAAGAACTAAGTTATTTACCTGTTTAAAATGTTACAAATTTTGAAAGGGGCAACTCAGCCCGATAAATACCTTTTGGATTTGCTCATGTTTGGACTGTTTTATTTTTTATTATTTTTTTTTTTTTTCAGAAATATAATGAGCGTGCTATCCATACAGTAGTTTACATCATGTTGCGAAGAGGTGAGCTGGAACACAGGTTTCAAAGAAAAGTGCTTTACAGAGTAAAATGATCATTCCACCTTTAACATGACCAATCTTCCAGAATTGTAGCTGTGGAAGGACTCTTAATAGTATATCCTGTTTTGCTGTGCTTACAACTGTAGAGTGTCAAGCTCGTTTCATTTAATGAGTTGTAGGAATAAAATAAACAAAATGTAAAGAATGAGTGAAGTGAAGCAATATTTTTCATCCGAGGTAGTTTTCTCACAAGAAAGCCAGATTAACATGGCTGGAAACTTTGCCTGTTAGTCTTGTGACAGAAGTGAAGTATGGTTAAAAACAAGCTGTTGTGTATAATGTACAAAACCTTGTTTACTTAATAAAGAGCAACTTTTGCTACATTTTAAAATAAGTTCATGCTACTTTTAGTAAATTATTTTCAGCTCAAAATATTTCTTAAAACACCTATTTTCATATTGGAGAAAAAAACTGGCTTTGTAATTTCGGTTCATGTGCACTTTAATACAAAAAACAGTGAACAGTTAAATGTACTGGGTTATACAAACACAGAAAACCGTAGCACTGAAAATATTACTGGAATGTTTAATATCATGTTTTGCCCCCATTCGAGCTCAAAACTACAGAAAATAAAATGGGTTTCAATCTTTCATTTTTTTTTTCTATTTGAGGCCTCATGTTCTCTGTGAGTGAATTTTACATGTAATGATTACAGTATTGTTTGGCAACAGGGCACTAGAGTTACTAATACCAGTTTCAACAGTCTGCCGCATGAAGCCCTACAGACATCAACATTCCAGAAATATTATCAGTGTTCATGGTTTTGATGGTGGCATCAACATTATTCTGTATAGCTTGAAGACAAAACAGCCTGCAGAAAAACCCACAACAAACCCCTCCCATACAGAGTAAGCTCATTACAAGGTTACTCTGGTTACTCATAGGATCTGTGAAAATGCTAATCAGGTTCAGTCTAGTATGGTTAGCTTTACCAAGGCACAAATGCTCGAAACACCAAATGCTTGATAAAACCAAATTTGTCAGTCCAATATTACTTCAAACCAAGCACTGTGTGTGCAGTCGATGCACAATCTAAAGTAATTTTTTTTTTGTTGATTGAATCAAGGAACAGCATGGAGACAATCTCACATAACAAATAGACCAAAAAATGCCATAACTGATCCTCGTTGAATGTGGATCTTCCTATCTTCTCACTTGTGCCATTCTTGCATTGCATAATATTGTCAGCTGTACAGTTAACCCTTTAAAACCGACTCATCAATACATCCACCTTTCAGTAATACATTATGTAAGGGATGTGCTCAAATGGTGGCTGAAAATTCTTAGTTCAGCAGGACCCCATTGATAACAGTACTTTGTACTGAAAGGTTAAGGGTTATCCTGGGTGCATATTCAATTATTATTATAATATTTGCTCAGATCTACATGTTCATTTTACATTTTGGTGCATTTCTTTGCGGTCCTTTGAAAATAACACTTTCAAATGGCCAAATTGAAGGTACTGTGGAGGACATCTTTCCAAAACAGTACTTTTTTTCATTCTTTTTCTTTATTTCAATGCCGTCCACAACATTATACATTCATAAAAGAACCACACAAACTCTACAGAAGTTTCAAGAGGTTTATTGTTAGCAGGATTTCCCTCTGGTTGGAACTACAAAATTATGTATAAGTGAGTGTATCAAGAAGTACAAAGGTCACATTAATATTGTTATTTTACATAATCACATCAGTTTGACCAAAAGAAATTAAATTCAGTTAAGAGTTTCATTATTCACACAGGCTTGATTGAAATGGTTACACACAAGGGTTTTATTCACAGAATAATTGTTCAGTCACTGTTAAAACAAACACATATGCACAGAAGAAGACATTTTTGTTATTATCATCACTACCAAGACTGCCCACACTGAAACTGCTGCAAATACTGCTCACAGGCTTGATTGAAATGGTTACACACAAGGGTTTTATTCACAGGATAATATTGTTCAGTCACTGTTAAAACAAAATCTGTTAAAAAAATAAGGCAGAACCTTCTCTCACTTATTTCAGTGATAACATAAACACTGATCACAAAATGATGACAGCTGCAACTTACACAAACCCTCAGTTTAACCTGAAGGTTTACACCAAATACACAAAGTGATGGTGTTTAACACAGGCACTGCTACAGTGGACTGTCTAGTGTCTCGTAATAGTTGATTATGCCCTGATCTACTACCATTACCGTATTGATATTTCCACAGATAACCTTTCAGTTGCTGATTGAGGGTAACTACTAACATGATGTAATTTTAAAATGGGTTGAAAAAGTTGTTTGAATTCTTTCCACATTACAATATTATTTTGTAATGCTTGCAGGTTTTGGTAAACTAAAAATAAACACAAGTACTTGTCTAAGACAGCACAAGACAAATGTAACCACTATCAAAACTGATTCTTTCAAACAAACCAAGATAACTTTCTTGGCTTCATGATACAGCTAACAGACAAGTACTGAAAGGAATAATTTATTTCTATGTAACACAGTTACAAGTTGTTTGAAGACTTATAAAGTTGAAAAGAAAAACAGCCAACTGAATTATCTTTAAGGTAGAGGGCTTAGCAGTGGCTGGTTAGCTTTTCAAAATGCATACTCAGTTTGACTGTTCAGACTGTGTGTAAACTATAATAAAAAGTTGCAAAATGTACCCGGTAAGGGAGAAACAAAATTAAGAGATGAAACTAGCAAACGAGTTTCACTTTTGAAAAGCTCTTGGAAACCAGAAAATAATCATCCAGTAAAAAAAAAAATGCCAACAATTTTAGTCTGTTCCACAACGGAAAGAGCTTTTCTTGAATGCCAATAGCAAGAAAAGTTGTGTTTTGCGATTCCTCAGCCAAGCAGTGTCATGGTCTTGTGTCTCTGCAGAGAACATCTGTCTGTTCCAACCTGGGATTTCCTTGGTTTAGTCTTTGGCTTGGCAAAGGAGCAGCAATTCATGACTTAATAGGATAATAAAGAGCCAAATTCTACACCCATCAAATCAAGTTTGCCATTTAAACCTTTTTTTTGTAAAATCATAATCCTAGCCCTAAATGAGCCCTCAATCTCAAACATTTCACATGAAAACTCTTGTAAATGACAACTTCCTTTATAATCACTATGTTCTGATCCCACAGGCTGGATATTCAATTGTCATAAACAATAAAATAAGACTTGTAACTAGAACAAACTGTGAAATCTTTCTTGTAAACAGAAAAAAAAATTTTAACATCAAAGAGGACTTGATCTTTTATGAAGACAACTTTAAAATTAACAAAAACTTCCCATGGTATGGATTAAAGCTAATTGGTGGTTCCTTAAGTTCTGAATCTAACATCTATTTCTTCCCTTTTGCTTTTTGTGGACCTCTTGGTGGAGTAACGGGTCGTCCTGAGTTTAAGCCACCATATTGGTATTTTGCTTTCTTCTCTGATGGTTTAAGGATCTATACAACATGGAAAAGAATTATAACAACCTTGAGACGTGTGGAACATCAAGGATGGTTGTTACATCATTGACTTGTGTTCATGTCTTGTCCTCTCTCACTCAGCCCTCTCTAAATTAACAAAACACAAAAGCTAAACAGAACAAGGCTGCTGAGGGTTATGTGAATATAGAAATCAAAACAAGAATTAAAATTAATAAATTCAAGAGGATACAATAAAAACCCATGCATAAGAACCTAGATTTTTTCAACTTAGCCTAAACAGGTTCTTATGTAAATGGCGTTTACCATAAACAGGTTCTTATTTTCTTAAGAAAAAAAGCAACTCATTTTCGGTTGATGTGGTATATCACTTATAAAGAAAACTGTACAGTTGTTGAAGTTGAAAATAAAATGAATCAAATGAGTGACTGAGTTGTCATCAGAGAAATGACAATAGAAACAATCTTTAATTTCTGAGTTAGTTGTATTTTGTTATTGACACAATTAATTGGTAATCGGACTTTGTGACGTACCATTCTGGGGTAATTTCAAATCAGCCTCGTGCTACAGGCTCAGCCAATTTGAAATCACTCACCTGATTCCTTCCTGAATTGCATTCCACTCAGTCCTATTACCATTACTCATCATCATCATTATTATTTGAAAAATTAAGAACCTGCTTTCAGGGCTAGAAATTTTATTCAGCTGAATCACTAGCCACCGGGTTAGTTACCTTAACAAATCTACTAACCCACAGCACATCTCAGTAGCCCAAGCTCCTTCCCAGGATCTTGGTCACTGTAAGGGCAACCATGTTTACCAAAACCATGTACAGATTGAAAGAAAATTTCAGATGTTCCACAGTTTGCTTAGTCTCCTTCACAGCCATTTCTTGGGGGAGCATTGCATGGCATCTAAAAAAAGGAACAGCTGCGAAGGGGACTACAGATTTCTGGTGAAGACCACATGGAATGGTAGTTTTTAATACCTCCTTTCTTGTCATGCTCATTATAAAACTTACTTTACGTAATTCGACTTTTTACTGGCTGTCAAGATAATCAAATTAAATATAATTTATTTCTTGAATTTTACTAGCCCACAGACTACTGAAAATGTAATTTGTACTAGCCCAAGTCCATTTTTACTAGCCTCAAGCTAACAGGCTAGTGGAGATGTCAAACTCTGGCTTTAAAATTCTAGCCCAAACAGGTTCCTATGTAAATAATAATAATGATAATAATAATAATAATAATTTTATTTAACAATTCATCCAATATATTACAAAATAATAAATAATTGCTAAATTATTAAGTTACAAACTATGGCGAAAACCATTAATCGATTTTTATTTTAAAAAATGCTTCAAAATGTGTCAAAAAACTTATTAATAATAATAATAATAATAATAATAATAATGGTTGGTGCCCTGGGACTTATTAGAGAGGGAATGGACCAGAATTTAGGAAAGATCCCCGGAACCAGCAACATTAACGAGCTGCAAAAGATCGTCCTCCTAGGAACAGCGTACATACTGAGGTTTCTGTCCATCAAATAAAACCCTTCCCTGGTACCTCAGGACCAAGGATTGGCCCCCGTTCTAGGAGACTGTAGGAAGCAATTCATAGCACTGAAAACGATAATAATAATATTTTTTAATAATAAATAAAAATTTCATTTAACAATTCATCCAATATTTAAGGGGGTAAAAAATGGGGGTAAAGGGGGTCTAACTAAAACATTTTAGCCTAAGAGGTTCTTTAACTCTAGGTTCTTATACATGGGTTTTCACTGTATGATAGATAACTTTGAAAGGTAGATAAGCTTTGTTTACCCTCTGCTTGACCTGACTATGAATGAATAAAGACTCATTATTATTATTATTGATGAGACTAGCTAGGTCTTGAAAAATATAACACATGCTGATATATAAAAAGACAAAAAAAGAAAAAAAAATGTGACAGCCCTATAACATTGAATATAAGATTTCTAACAGATAGGTATGAATGAAGTACATCTGATATAGCCCTGTGCTGCGTTTATACCTGGAAAGAGCACATAAGAGTTTCATCTACGCTCATCATTCCTCCCGCATTGTCAAACTCTCCACAGTAATTGGGTGCTGAGAACAATGTAACTAGCTGCCGTTTGGCAAAAAACTCATAACCATCTTCTACCACCTAGGAAGTAAATCATACAGAATAAACTAGGTTAAAAAGTACTTATGTGTACTGTCTTGACTGGAGCAGCATAACAATTAATGTTTTAGTTTGATATACAGTAGAGGCATTCAAATACAGCCAATCAGAATGCAGGAAAGCCCATCCCGATGTTCATGTTTCTTTCAAAATCTTCTTGAGTTATTCACTCTCAAGATGTTGATACAGGAAGGCAACTTTCTTGGGTGGCCCAAGACCCCTTTCTTATTTTGAACAATCCTGCACTGATTAAGGTGACCTGCGCATTTCCTATGGCATGGTATAAATATGTTATGCAAAACTTGCACTTGGTATCATGGAATATCCCACTTGTGACTTACAGTTTCTTGCTACATTTACATTAAGTCTTATTAAAATACAAGTGATACATGGGATATCTACTGTATCTCATATACTGGAGAACCAGGATACAGTTTTGCTGATCACTTCAAGACATGTGACAAGAAAGAACATCTCCCTGTAGCTTAGCGAATCCAACAATGCAGATATTTCTTTACAGTTGTACATTGCTGTGTCTTTCTTTGACCAACATTTTTGACAGTGAAATTCTGGTTTATCACCCCTCCAATATCAAAGTTTTCAGGCCCAAAATGCCTGTGAAATGCAATTTCCAGCATTCATTTTATAGAAGTCGCCTGAGGGACAATGCCCCTGGACCCATGCCATCTATTTTTCAGAAGCCTCCAGCCAGTTAAAATCTTGCAGAAAACCCTGCATCCTTATAGCTACTCATGCACAGATCTCAACATGTATGCAAGTAACTGTAGCAACTTGCATATGGCTGCAAATAATGATCCCATCCTATTCACATGCTAGTCTTTCGTACCCTGAAGAAGACAGTAAAGCCAATGCATTTCACCTGACAAATATAGTACTGAACCAATCAATGTGTGGCTCAAGAAAATATCTATACCCCCACCACAGAGACTAATAAATTTTTATTTTGCGTTTATACACAGCTTCCTCATAAAGCAGGGTTTTTTATCATTTCTTTTATTGTAGTAGTTATTTATAACCTTATTTAGGTAGTTAGATTTATTTAATGAAATATTGTTAAGTCCTGAAGGAAATACTGCATCCCCTCCCCCCAGGAATTTCCATTCCAGGGGGGTCATCAAATACCCCCCCTCCCCATGGAATTTCCAAAATTTTAAGAAAACCCATTGGTAAATTTTTGTCATTTCTTAGTTGAAAAGGACGATTAAGTTGGTTACGTGCTTGGATATACCAATCTGTTTGTAATGGTAGCGCTTGAACCACGGAGAGCGTGAAATGTGTGTGTGACCTTTGCAAGTCAAGCCGAATCGGGTATCTAAACACAGCCTTTCTTGGGCAAATAAAAACTTAATTTAAGCAGCTCGGAAATCGGTGGTCTCCCTTCATAGGGATGCTGCTTGCCGGGCGGGTTTACCCCACAATTCACTTAAAGGAGCAGTGTCACCGGGATTTTTGCTGTTTTTGGTTCAATTCTGCCAAAATTACTGCCTTTTACCTGTTATCGTGCAAAAAATGCTCCTACAGAATCAGCAAGATGAATTCCAATGAAATTTTAGCAGGGAGAGCTAACCATAATAATTTTTTTGGTGATTTTTCAATGCATAGCTTGAAATTTTGAAAAAACTTGCCAGTTTTTTCAAATTTCAATCCATTTCCATCCTCGTCATCTTAGATGAAATACAGGAGTTTATAGTGGCAATGCAGTACTACAGTCTTTGGCAACAAAACTAGACCATTATTTTAAGGTTTTCACCGATACATTGGCAGTTTTAAGCTTTTTAAATGATGGTACAAAAGCGTGACACTGCCCCTTTAAGGGGCATAGTTTTCGCATCGGTGCCGCTTCTACAGCAGCCGCTGCCGGCCTGTCGGACTAGTTGATTAAAGTCCTAGGACGGTGGTCTTCTGACTGCTATCAATTATATAAACATACGCCGCAAAATGTTCTTTTATCGGCCGCCCGTGTATGGTGAATGTTACCTCTTGAGTAGTGTTCAAACAAAAATAAATAAATAAATAACTAAATAATTTTTCTTTTGCTTGGGGGATACATGCTTCGCACGTATCAGTGGAGAGTTAGGCTTTTAAGTTGCGTGAATTTTGGTCCTACAGGTCCGATCCAGCACGGAAAATTCCGCTGGGGAGGTAGGTTGTGCTTTAGTCGCGCTATTGTCATGCGGGGAAGTCGAACATCACGCTGATAGCAGAGCGGTGTCCCTCCTTAACGCCAACATGTCGTGTTGTGTTGTTTTTTCACTTAGTTAACATACAATATCGGAACTGCGACATTAATAAAGATTTACCGAGCACCGTAAATCGCCGTTAATGGAGCGTGACGCTTCTGATCTAAGTTATCTACATGTAACTCATGTCACACAACGAGCCATGAATTGTACAACATTTATCTCTTTGTTGTCTCAATAATACAATGTACTCTTCTAATCACTCAAAGGTCGATTACTTTCTATCATGCACCTATGTCTCAAAAACTTGTAACACTCATTCCGAATGGCCGTAGCGGTAAATACCTCCATTCATGTCTCTTTGTAAACACGTGCGTTCCTGTAAAGCTATGGTACACGATTTTCCATTGGCTTAGTTTTAGATGTATGTCTAGCTATGTAAAGTATATCTTACGCCATTCTGCTCATTCGCTTAATAGCTTTCCTTACGTTACTGTAGTCCGTGTCTCAGAATTTTGTAATTCCCTTCCCTCCCTCCCTTTGGTGGTCATTTTATTGTCATATCAATAAACAGGGTTCACCTCGTTTCTTGCTTTCGGTTAAGTCTCGTAGCGACTTCCCCAAGCTCTGCATTCTATTTCAATGCATTAATTTTAGCTCTCTTTTGGCCAATATTATATGTATTGGTTTGAGCTATTTATGGTGTGCCTACACTCGTTCCATTAAGTTGCACGATGCTGGCC
>JAEMWC010000634.1:265000-292500 GCA_016490735.1 Pachyseris speciosa
TTGTTGTGTGCTTTAATGTACCATCTGGGAGAATCATGACTCTGAAATCTGTAGTGATCACAGTGGGAGTGACAGGCCTAAGGCCAGCTTAGAGTTTTGCTCCAGCGATTTTATCTTTTAGCACTCTTGCTTTTAGGGATCTGCCCCTTTTTGTACGAAATAACTGGGGAATCTGTGAATGTTTCACTAAGTAGTGGATGCTGTAGGATTAAATGCCACTTTTGCACGAGTATTTGTTTTAGATGAGGAAGCGTTGTGTGGTATTGTGTGACGAAAAGGCAAGATTTGCTCGTTTTCCTTGCATTCCTGTTGAAGAGCAAGTTTTCTGAGTTTCTGGGTATCCTTGCTCGATGATTTACTCTCAAATGCGTTAAACTTCTGGCCCACCCTTAAGTTTCACGTGGAAAAAGAAGTACTGACCGGATATGTTTAGCGATAACATCTGTTACACTCGGCCTTAGTGGCAACTCTATGAATACATGTAAGCTTATACAATAGGTGTCAATATTTTGACCAGTCAAAAACGATGTGACCGAGCTAAAATGTGGCTGGCCAGACAACATGACCAGCAACTTTCCGAAAATTATTTTGAGCCCTGGAGGACATTCACAAAATGTTTAACAGGGATCAAATTTCCCCCTCACACCTTTACATTGTAACTCAAATTTTCCGAGTTGAAAACTGCCTTTTAACGATGCAAATTCTTATTGAATTTTTTCCCTTTTTGTGTTCAACATTAGGAGAATGCATCATAATCTTGGGTGACCTGTGATATTAAAAAGTGGTGAGATTTTATGTCATTTGTGTACTATTTCTGCGACACCTTGAATTATGTCATAAATGAAATAGTGGTGTCAGTTGTTATCAGTTATTGTGATATTCATGTCACTGGGACTCAATGTGATAATCTGGTAAACCAATCAGAGCGCAACAATGGACAACAGAGACAGTTAAAAACAATACCAAATGTGCATAAAGCGTCTTGGATGAACATGGGTCTTTGATTTCTCCAAGGATTGAAGATGCCTTGTACTACTTAAGAACATATTTCTCTTTTTTTTCTGACCTGTATCTGGAACATCAGTGGGCCTCATAATTCTTCTAATCTGTTCCATGGACTGTAAATCTGGTGAGAGACCTTGTAAAGGCAAGAAATTATCAAATGAAGAATGATCCTCGCAGTTGTGAACGCAATTTATGCAATTGCGAAAAGAAGCCTGAAAAAAATTCAGGACTTCAACGGGGTTCGAACCCTTGACCTCGCGATTACCGGTGCGATGCTCTAACCAACTGAGCTATGAAGCCACTGACGTTGGGAGCAGGTCAATTGTGGGTTCATATGTTCCCGTGAAAGAAATGAGGTTGAATGATTTATGAAATGAATCATATATGAACTGCGGAAATGAAATCAAATGAAGAATGATCCTCGCAGTTGTGAACGCAATTTATGCAATTGCGAAAAGAAGCCTGAAAAAAAATTTGAATCATATATGAACTGCGGAAATGAAATCAAATGAAGAATGATCCTCGCAGTTGTGAACGCAATTTATGCAATTGCGAAAAGAAGCCTAAATTGCACAAATTGCGTTCACAACTGCGAGGATCATTCTTCATTTGATTTCATTTCCGCAGTTCATATATGATTCATTTCATATATCATTCACACAAATTATGTTAGTTTGAAACTGCTAAAATTAATTTTTATACCAAAGAACATTCCACTTACCTCCATGACAACAGAAGATCTTTTCATCAACTATGGCAGCAATAGGTAAACAGTTAAAGCAGTCTGTGAATGTTTTCCAGAGTTTGATGTTATAACGTCGCTTGCCTGTTAAACAGAAGTTGAAGACAGGGATAGATGATAAACTCAGCACGAAATATCAGATTACCTGTGAACTCTGTTCCGGTTATCTAATGACTAGGATTTAGTTCCAAAACAAAATGAATGTCTAAGTGCTACGAAATCATCCCAAAATGCATAGCAAAAAGCTGTCATCCAGGTAAATAAAGTGAACTAAGGTAAGCAACTATGAGCAGGCAAGGGTTGCCCAATACACCTGGGCCGAGTTGTTCGAAAGCCGATTAACCCTAATCCGAGATTTAAAATTAACCAAGGAGTTTATTTCTCTATCCACAAACATTGTTCAACGCTGATATTCTGCAAAAGTTTGGATTAGAGGACATCAATCCTGAAAAGCAAAAAGCAGCAAAAGAAACTTTCATCCAAAAGTTAAAAACTGCAACCAAAGTTTACGCTAATCCTGGATTAAGTTAATCGGCTTTCAAACAACTGGGCCCAGATCTGAGTGGGGTCAAATCAGTCAAGCGACAAGCTCATTAGTTTCTCTACTCAAAACTCAAAGACTCATCTCAAAAGTCTCGAAACTCAACTCAAGACTCGATCCTCGAAATTTTTGAGAATCAAGAATGGAGTCTCAAGACTTGAGGATCGAGACATGAGGGACTGTCCACTTACTTTTGAGCATGTAACTCTGTTGCTGCTCAACAAATATGGTGGACAATGAGTGTATTCTGGTGCATTCTGGGATGTTGCATTAACCCTTTACTCCCTAAGAGTGACTTATAGATTTTACTCTGTCTAATGCCACACGATTTTACTTGTCAAAGGGAGACCCCATAGGGGTTAAAGGGTTGAAAAACTATCCCTTAACCCTTTACTCCCTAAGAGTGACTTTAGATTTTACTCTGTCTAACACCAGACGATTTTACTCGTCAAAGGGAGACCCCTTAGGGGTTAAAGGGTTAAAAGTCAATGGCAGAGATAATACATGCACCAACTCCAACAAAATTCAGGCAACAATGTTGCATGTTTTTGAAAGTGACTCAAAAACCTCTAACATGTTGCTGCAACAAAGGGTTACATTAAAAATATACAAAAAAACTTTCAGCGTTAAAAATCAGCTCATGTAACATCACCTTCAGAATGAAGAATATATGTTGTTTGTAGCATGTCAAGAGTGAATATCATGACCTGACTTTCAGTAAGACAGAATGGACCTGACTCAGGTCAGGTGTATTGGACCTTGGACCACATTTCTTCTACTAAAAGCCCCTGACCTAGGCCTTAATCTGCTTAAGTGGTACGTAGCATGTTTGCTGCCTCACACTTTTAACAGGGTTCGTACTCTTTTTTGGACTAAAAATTCAAGGACTTTTCAAGGACATTCCAGGGCACAATTCCAATTTTCCAAGCACTCCATCCAGTAAAAAATGCCATTAGAATGTGATACTAGATGATCGGGTTTAAGGGATAACTGCCAGATTTGTTCAAGTCCAAGTCTTTTCTAGTTCTTCCACTAAGTGGAAACAGTCAAACAGCAAATTTCAAGGTTTTTCAAGGACCCAATGTACTTTTCACGGACTTTCAAGGCCTTGAGTTTTGATTTTCAAATTCAAGGACTTTCAAGGTGCATGCGAACCCTGTTTTAAGGTGATGTGACACCAGCCTATTTTTAACACCAATTTTTAATCCATGTTACACAAGTCAACATTTAACACAACTTTGGCAATGGTATGTTACATGAGACAATTTTAATGCAACATTTTTGCTGCTCGACAAATATGGTGGACAATGAGTGTATTCTGATGCATTCTGGGATGATGTTGCATTAAAAGTCAATGGCGGGGATGTTAATTTACATGCACCAACTCCAAACTCTAGGTTTTTCAATTGCTTTCAAAAACCTGCAATATGTTGCCGCAACAAAATGTTGTGTTAGAAATCGTCCTGTGTGCCATGTTACACAAAACAACTTTCGGTGTTAAAAATAAGCTCATGTAACATCACCTTTAGAATGAAGAAAATATGTTGTTTGTAACAAGTCAAGAATGAATGTCGTGACCCGACTTTAAGTAAGACAGACTGACTATACAAAGAATGGCCTGACTCAGTCAGGTGTATTGGACATGGGTGAAGCAGGCAGCCCACTAGTTTTAATGGTCAGGGGATGTAACCTGCATGCAGGCCAAATGTAAGTGTCAAGGTTACAATCCTTTTTGGTTAGGGCTGAAAGCAACTACAACGATAACATACAATACCACTTAGAAGTAAGTTACCACCCTCGCGCGCAACGATTTGCATCGCACACTATGCGATTCTCGTTGCGCGCTACGCAAATCGCGTCGCATGCTATGAAATTCACGTAGCACGCAACGTCTTGGAAACTGTAAGTATATTTACTTCAAGCTCTCTCACCATTTAATATGCCCATTGTAAAGCAACAATAGTCGATTTCAATTGCCCGTTCCAAAGTTCAAAATAGTCCTGGTAAAGAGTTAGGCTTGCATTGAATGCTGGGGCTGTTTTGGGGGACGCACGCTAATATAAAATATGGCCGCCTTATCACCTCTGTTTGTACATAAGAAGGAAAAATCGAGCTTAACGAGGAAGATGTTCCAGGAGCAAAATTACCAAAACCAGCAGAACACTGCACAGTTTCAGTTTTAAAACGGTGGTTGTCATGTAGAGGAGCTAAAGTTACTGGAAAGAGAAAAGATCTAGTCGCAAGGTAAGTTTATTGTTTGAGTCATTATACTTAACTAGTTCACTGTTAAGTTGCATGTTTCATGAACAACAACAGTCCACAGTTTTGCTCAAAGATTTCCCAAATTTTCGCTGCAGAAATTGTACGTTAGAAAGTTTTCCCTTCTAAATTGACCACCAGTATTACTGCTTTTTAGGGTAAATGATTATATCAACAATGGAATGGATAAGGATGTTGTCAACCCTGATGGTGGAGCAAATATAGCTAAGAAAAGAGAATCATTAGGGGTCCCTGAAGTGGTCAATCCCGAAGTAAACAAGAACTTCCCTTCCAGTGGATTTCAGTGTGGCATTGCTGTGGTGCCAAGGATATCTTCTAGTCACATTTGGAAATATTTAATTGAAAAAGTGGAACTAAGAAAGAAGTTGGCAACAGAAAAGCCGATTACAAAAGGTTACAATTTTTATAAATCTGGCCACGTTCAACAAATCTTTTCAAAAAAGGAAGGAAAAGAATTTTTCATTAAAAGTCAAGTTCTTCCATCGATGAAAAAGGGAAAAGTGTACACGGTAAAAGTTGTACTTCACCCAAGTGGAGATATTGCTGGGGCTTGTTGTGGCTGCCTGGCTGGCTTAGATGGGCGATGTAACCACCTGGCCGCAACCCTATTTGCAATAGAAGACCAATGGAACAATGTTCCTTGTGATCCAAATAGTGCTGCCAGCCAGACACAAGGCAGTGTACCACGCACCTCCCAACCATGCCAATGGAATTTACCTAAAAAAGGGAAACTGAACTCAGAACCTATCCAGCCACTAAAATTTGAAAAACACGAGTATGGAAGAAAGGAGAAGAAACACTCTCCAAGAGATCAGAATGATGTTCGAGCTCCACATCAAAGGACAGTCTCCGATAGTGAGCTAAAGCACTTTCATGATCAAGTGAAAATGGTCAAACGGGCAACTGGTAAAAAAAAAAAGGTCTCAGTTTCTTATTACCTCACAGTCTTCCAAACGATAAAGAGCCAGCAAAGCAGCATTCTGACAATGATAATTTTTTTCCAAAAATGGAGGTTAGTTTCACCTGACAAGGTTCATTCATTATCAATGAATGAAATATCCCTCAAGGCAGCCCAGGTAAAGCAAAGGTTATTCGATTCAGTGAGCAAAATAAAAGAAATGGAAAAAGCAACCAGGGATCAACACACTTCTGTGTTGTGGTACAATGTTTGTCAGCCACGAATAACAGCATCACAGACAAAAAGATGTCTTTTGAGGGAAGCTACCAGCCCAACAAAGACAATTTCAGAGGTTCTTATGTACAAGCCATACATTCAAACGAGACTTATGAAGGAGGGCATTGAGATGGAACCTCAATAGGTTCAATAATTATTATTGAACAGTTCAGCAAGGAAACAGGAAATGTTGTGAGAAAATGTGGATTTTTTATTTCAGAAACTCACCCAATTTTAGGGGCAAGTCCAGATGGCATTACAGAGAAAGGATGTTTAGTTGAAGTGAAAAATGTATCTTCAAAGGATGGGGAATCCATGGAAGATGCCCTTTGTAGACTTGGTATTTACAAACAAAGTAATGATAACATTGTTTTGAACAAGTACTTCTACCAACTTCCACAACAACTATTCTGTAGCAAGTACAGGCAATCACATTTTATTGTTTCAAATGGAGTTTGGTTGAATCATGAATTAGTTGAATTTGACAACATTTTCTGGCAAAGTCCACGTCAGCAACTTGAGAAATTTTATTTTCAAAACATTTTTCCCAAAGTAATCTATCCAAGAGTTCTCTATGGTCAACCCCACTGGAATAAGGAGATAAAATTCCCGCACAAACCAATAACTACTGCAGTGAACAATGTTCAAGTTTAATATGTCAATTGTAACACTAAAAGGTTAGGGTACGCTTTCTCATTACATGCAATAGTCTTCATAGCATGGGGCAGGATAGCAACCTCAACAATATTATACACAAGGCATATGTCCACTTAAGGAAGGTGTCATGGGTGTCTGCTCACAGGAGATGGTCCTCATTTGAGATTAAAAATGCAAAGTTACTGCAGTTTGCAGTGTTAATTTGTGACTGAATTATAGCCCAATACCAATAGTCTCTCCATTTAGTAAAGTAAAGTACTGGAAAGACTGGTATATAATCAGCTGATCATGACGCCCTTTCTAGAAAACCAATATCTACTATTTAACTATCAGTTTGGATATTGAAAGGGACATTCCACTGAACATACCATTCTAGAATTTCTTAAGATTGTAAAATCAGTAATGTATAAAAATAAAATAATGTGGTAGTCTTACTAGATTTTTCAAAGTTCTTAGATATGATCCATAACCATATTCTCCTAGATAAACTGAATACATATAGAAAACAATATTTTAAAATTGGTAGCAGAGAATCTAGTTTGAAAACTATAACATGTGAGGTGCCACAAGGTTCCACTCTAGGAGCACTGCTTTTTTTGTTGTGTATTAATGATCTGCCCAGATCATTTAAAAAATGAACAAAACATTTTTGCCGACTATACAAATATTACGCATTCCTTAAATGATTCTGAGCACCTACAACCTGTCTGGCTAATTTCCAGGAAGAGGACAATGGTGTGTAGCAGTACTCCTTCAAGAAATAATAGAATAACTTTAAACCCCCAGCAACAGTGACTATTGACATACCAGACCACTTTACTGTTTAGGTTAGCATTTTTTGCACACCCCCTCCCCGCTCCCACCCCCTCAAGCTATTAAAAATACAAAAATACCAATCCCTCAAAAAAAGAACTGGCAATTTTTTTGACAGAGTAAATGCATGGATGTTGTTGCTTGTTTGTCAAATTTTTTGCCTCCAATAACTGCTTGAATAGGCAAGAACTATGTATCTGTAATCTACTTATAAAAAGATTCAGAGTGTTTGTAATTTTATCATTGACTATATTCAAGAAATTATTGGAGGCAAAAATTTGACAAACAAGCAACAACAATCCATGCATCAGATGCAATATTGGCACAGCTGATGGGTATTACTCTGTCAAAAAAATGCCAGTTCATTAGGTGTCCCATGTATCACTCAACATGAATACGCAAACTAGCAACTGTTTTGTTCAGTTCACATTCCTGCCCACTAAATTGCCCTTTATCACTTAAAAAATGAGGCATAGCCAGTCGTGCTCCAACTTTAGCTAGTTGGTCTCTTATGAGGAAGCCCTTGTCAGCCATGACAAGGTCACCTTTTTTCAAATGATTGTAAAATCCTGACTCCACAATCTCAGGGTCACTTATGGATCCACAGTATAGTTCACTTGCAAATGAGACAACACCATTTGGGGTTATTCCAATAAGTGCTTTCATAGTGTTGTGTGACTTATACATAGAGTAACACAAGGGCTGGTTGTCTAGACTTGAAGAAGACTCCATTGGTCTTTCTGTACAATCAATGATAGAAACAAGCTCAGGGTAAAATTCTTTGAATACTGGGGGCATATAATGCTTAATTTGCTCTTTGCTTGGCCATAAAATGCAGCATGGCTGTAGTTCAGACTTCATGAACCTGATCCATGTGCGGCAAATATCTGACACAGTGGATACAGAGACTGTATCTATTTGCTAGATCCCTTTCAAAAAGACCAAGTCTGAGCCTAAGTAGGACTAGGGTGAACTCCTGTCAAAGTGAAAGTTTTCTCTTTGTCCCAGATTTTGAATCAGGGTCAAAGTTTACACGCTGATGGTTCCCATAGCTGAGGTTGGCTGCCTTTTCTTTTAAAACATTAAAACATAGAATCATTGTCCTGTATTTAGGAAAAGCAGTATAAAAGGCAATGTCTGCATCTTTATCTTTAAAGTCATCAATATTGAACAGTGGCTCTTTTTCTAATGTGTACTTTAGCTTATTCACCTCTTTTTTCAACGAGTCAATTTCTTTTTGCATTTCCAGTCTTTCATGTTGCAGCCTTTGAATTTCTTCCTTTTCTGCTTGCTCTCTTTCTATTTTTTCAGGTTCAGTTTGCAGTCTTTGAATTTTTCCTTTTATGTGTATTTGTGAAGGCATGTTTCCACTTAATTCATAGATGTCGTCATTGCCACTAGAAACTTCATTTAGAAAAACACCAGAAGTACTCACTTCAACTGTGGGCATCTTGCTTGTGTTTGCTGCAGCTTTATCGCATTTCACTGGAGAATCTACAGACGCGATGGATGACTTCTTGCATTTCATTGGCAAATTGCTTTTCACTATCTCACAGTGCATTTTGCTTGCTTTTGACCATGGAAAGATCGATGGCAACTGAGTCCGTGACATCCTTTCGCCTCCGGGAAAGTGATTTCCACATATCCTTGTGTTTACGGAAAATTCCTTGAGATTAACGTTCCTTATGAGCCTTCTATACTCTTTTAAGATTTATTCATCTTTAGGAAGACAATGATATTTGACTCCTGGAGATTCCACCAGGAATTCACACAATTTGGGACACAACAGTTATGTTTTCCCATGCTAAAGTTACTTTAAGTGCTTAAGTTACTTAAGCTACACGTAAACAGCCACCATTTTTTCAGCTCCGTCCCCCAAAACAGCCCCAGCATTCAGTGCGACTCTAACTCATTACCAGGACTATTTTGAACTTTGGAATGGGCAATAGTCAATTTCCAGTGTTCGCAAAAGCCCGCTAAGAAGAAATGGATATGCATAATCGACCAATCATCATCGTAGAAGGGCAGCATGTGCTACGCTTCCAAATTCTGCGTCAAACTGTTTTCTCCTCGGAACTTTGATAGACTGAGATCAACATATTAATAACTTTAAAAACCCTACATACACAATGACGTACATGAACATGCTTTTCGAAGTGGAGACATTCCGAGGAATTCTACTGTCGTGAGCATTGCATTAAATTTGCTTCCCTTGGACACAAGCTTCTTCCTACACTGCCTATCAATCCACCAATTTTTTGGCTTGTCCATAAGCCATGACTGATGCTTGATACTTTCTGTTAGCTTCTATTCATCTGATTCTTGACTAGCCGTTAAAAAATTGAAAATGTTGGCGAGTTGGCACGGAGTTTGAAGAGGCAAATTAAAAACAGATCAAGCCGTAGATAAGCTCACTGAACTTCAACCGGCGTAATTAAGCGGAGCATGTGCGAGGCTTCCGAACTACTCTTCGGCAAATCTTTTTTCCCCAGACAAACTCTGCTGGATTAAAATCTGCACAAGTTTACAAAGATATGGCCAGGAAAATGTGTTCCAGTCTTTCGAAGTAAAAAATATATGACTGAGCGCCGGCATCTCGAAAAAACAAAACATTTCACATACAACTACCCAAACTTATGTGTCTTCAACGTTGCCAGAATGAACTTCAGATTTCTACATGATAAAATTTTTCAAGCACAAAGAAGGAAATAAAGTAAACTCTGCTCTGTTTCGGGTTCTTCTCATGAATTTTTCGGTCATGTTGAGTGGAGGGTTTCAAATTACACAGACAGCCATTTTAGCGGTTTTATGCAAATTTGCGATCCAAAAGCAAAATGCATATGCAGTAACCGGGCCGGTCATTAGCCATTTGCTTGTGTCGAACTAGCTCTTGATTATCTCCTCAACGAATTTAGAAAACACAACCATTTAAACATATCAATGACAGAACCGATAAAAATTCAACTAAATTCAGCGCTAGCGGAAGAAACGAATTATGCTTCAATTTGTAATAAACTCAATGATGCTACATTTATTTGCATAGAAGAGAACTACATGTATGAACGACTCAAATTCAGCAGAACAATAGCTGCATTTGGAAATGTTATGCAAATTTAATTGATGTCACGTTGCAAAATCATCCAAAATTTATGCCAAAAAATTCCGCTTTAGTGACTCTCGCACAACGCGAATCTCGTGGAGCACGAGACACGATTCGCGTAGCGCAGGAAATGCGACACAACTGGTAACTTACTTTTGAGCAGTACTGTAAGTGATAGGACCTTTGGGTGTATAACATAAGATGGTAAAGCAGTTACAGCTGTATATAAATGGACAAAAGGTGGGACTCACATTCATCATAGAAGCCATATATTCTGTTGATACTTGCACACTCATGATTTCCTCGCAACAAAAAGAAGTTTTCTGGATATTTGATCTTGTAGGCTAACAAAAGACAAATTGTTTCCAGGGACTGCTTGCCTCTGTCTACATAATCTCCCAAAAATAAGTAGTTTGCCTCAGGAGGAAATCCACCATATTCAAACAACCTTAGAAGATCAGTATACTGCCCATGTATATCACCTGCAAGTAAAAACAATTATTCACCACTCAAAGTGAGAAAGCTGCTGAAGTAAAATAGTAATTAAAACAATACATAATCCAACAGCAACAGTTTTTCGTTTGTAAATGTAGTAGCTTCAATTTTTGGAGTGGTGGAGTACATGCCTCTACTCTTTGTTCCATTATCTCCTCTCCTTACTCAAATCATGTGTACGGTTGCCTCTACTATCACCAGCCTCGCTAAACATGTCAGTTAACCACCGATTAGTTAGCTCGGTGGTAGAGCACCAGACTAGCGTGCTGGAGGTAGCAGGTTCAAACCCTGGCCGGACCAATACTCAGCGTCTTTAAATAAATGAGGAGAAAGTGCTGCCTTTGTAATAACATCTTGCCCATGACACAATAATGATACTTGTTTGAGTATTAGTCAACATGTTGGTCAATACTGATGTTGAATGATTCTTGTCAATACCTAGTTGCTACTTTACCAATGCTGAATCAATTGTAGTTTAACTTTCATTGCATTACACAACAACATGCACATGAAAATTCCAATTGCCCTCATATAACAAACTATTGTTCACAACATGTACTGGTACCAATAACCCTTGCTAGCTGTGGGTTTCCCACGAGAAACATTAGAGTGGATACAAACTCTTTCAAAAGTATGAATCAACAGTCCTATTACAACATTGAATGTCTCATTACTGGGACACACAAAAAACAAAGCAATACCACTGGAGACAGTTTTGAACTCAAACTTCAACATCAACAAGATAATAAACTAATCTTCACAGAATTCAGTGATATACTGGTGGTTTCTAAATCTGGTAGAAAGTACCCTCTAAACTGGGAGGGTAACCTCTCAATATTATCATACATACCCTCAAAGGTAATACTTTGCAGTAATGTTTTTCGTTGAAAAACGAAAGACAATACAGCAACATAATACAGTATTATGTTTTTTATACAGCTGCACATACACAGCATTTGGCAGTGTTCTCTTGTTCTGTTAAATTGACATGCCTTAGCAGGATGTTTAGAGCAATCACTAATTATTGTTTGAATCATCCATGGGAATCAATAACAAACCATACGCCAGAGAAAGAAAAGAGAAAGGCAACTCCCTCGCAAAATAGACAGTAAGCTTACTAATTAACACGGACATCGTATTTTATTGAAAATCGAAATGAAATTCCGCGGAAACTTAGAACGAATAATGCTGTCTGTTCTTCCTGAGAGAACACAATGTTCATTTTTCATTACTACGAAATCAGAGAAAGGAATTTGTATATTTATTTCACATATTCTGTGTAAACCCAACTACGTACGCTGCCATCAGACCCTGAAAATATAACAAAGGTAGGTGAATATTTCCTTACGCAAAGTCTTTTCATGATCATCATTCCGTATCCATGGTAAGCACTTACTGAACTAAGAGCAAACGAAACTTTGTTTGTTCTTTTCACAAACTATCCAAAAACCATCAGAATTTTCAGGTATTACAATCCCTCGATGTCAAGAATTCCTCTTTAGTTGGCTTGCTAGCCTAGGTCAATCTAAAAAGCGCGATTTTCATTAACATGTGCATTATGTAGTTACGTTGTATAACACAAGGTGACTATTGTATGCCCTGGAGTTTCCAACGAGTTTTCCAAGACAAAAGACAAAACTAAACATAAATTTAAAGATTCGGCCTGAGTCTATTTTGTGAAAAGGAATGCGGTAATGCCAATCGAACAAGACGGGTGAGGACACATGCGAAGATTGTTTTAGCACTGCTGTGTTTGTACTTCACATTGCTCGCAAAATGTAGACCCACTTCACAAATTTTAGCATTGATAAACTACAAGTAAAACGATGACGGGTTTCTGTGACTCTAAGAAGCGACCTTACCGCAGATTTTAAGAGGCGCTTCTAACTCCAGTAGGATGGGTTGGTTCAAAAATATTTCTCTGGACTTCAAACATAGTCCGCGAACTTCAGATTCTGCTAGTTGCACACTCTTTCCCGGTCTACCGCGAGCTGAGGAAAAAAGATAATGCTTTTACCTTGCCTATACAATAGAAGGTCAGGAAGAAAAGAAAGGACATTGTGTTCGCTAACCTTCTAACAAGCGGGATATGATACTGTCCACATTCAAGTCGCCCTCCGCCATATCAACTACCAAATAATTTTTGGTCAACGACAGTTTCTGGAGGCATGGTCCTTATTAGGAACTTTTTTCCATATTTGGTAATGCTGTTCACATGATATTTTCATTAAAGATGGCGGCTAAAGCTGCTTCAATGTGCAGAAATTGTTTTTGGCTTTGGAGAGCATTTCCACTTCAGAAACTCTGGCAGAGATTGACTTTTGGAAGATTACTAACACGAAGGTAAGTTTAATTAAAGAACATAACACAATACTGTTGTCCTTTTCGTACCACACGTCGGCCATCGGTCAGTATAAAATATGGAGTGCGGACTGCGGACTACTGCGGACCCGGTGTCACAGCGGATTTGCACCCCTCCGCGGATTTGGATTCCCCGGTCAAGATCCGCTAGCGGATTTGGACCCCCTTTCACGGATGTGGACCCCCCTGAAAACAAGCTAAGTGTTCTATCGAGTAAGGTAACAAAGTTCCTTTGCATATTGTTTTTGGAGTCGTTAAAAAATACCAAATAAAAATATTGAGGCGGTTTTTTCTTTTCAAATAATCTTTAATACTTAGTGTAAAAAAAGAACCTACAATGCTGGCGCTAGCAGATTTGGACAAATCTGGGGGGTCCAAATTTGCTAGGACGCTGGACTACGGACTGGGTATAAAACGCGGACTGAGTACAAAATGTGGACTGAAGGCTGCGGACTAGGTACAAAACGCGCACTGAATACAAAAGACTGTGCAAAAGGTGGGTGTGGACAAAACGTGGTTAGACTTTCTAGTCTTCTCAGATAAGGACGATAAACTGTAGGCCCTGTCTAACAACACTTGTTCCTAATAATCTGTGGGATGTTAAAGAACCCACACACTGTTTGAAAAGAGTAAGGGATGCAGTTCCAGGTGTGGAGGTCTATCTCTACCTTTCATCTGTCTTTAACATTCATGTGTGGGTTGGGTGGGTGGGTGAGATCAAATATGGACTGATAGCGGCTGCCAGAGGCACCTTTACAGGCTGACGTCCGATCTCACCCTAGAGAAGAATATTGTAAACCGCCATGAAACTATGTGATATGTGCAGTATATAGTTACCACTGGATTGCCGTTAGAGCCTCGTTCCCAGTCGCTTGCGATGGCTGGAATAAGTGAAGAAAACTGATGGGAAGGGGAGAATCACTACCAGCTCCCGCTCACACTTTCTTGCTCACTCCCAGGCTCCTATTCACTCTTTTCACTAAGAAAAAATAGAAAAGCCTGTGGAGGAGGCAGTTCCTGTTATAAACACTTTTATTTCTGAAGTGTTTGTCTACCTATCAAGATGGTGGCTTAAACTGTGACAAGGTCTATTCATGGGACACTTGTCCTGACTGTGAGGGATGTTGCCTTGTATGCCTCTTTCTACACAAGCCTCTGATGCATATAAATGCAAAGATTCCAACCTCCCCCTGCCCAAAAAAGAAATAGAAGATGAACCCACCCCCTCCCACAAAAGAATCTCAGCTCCTCTCATCAGCAAGGATGGCAACAATGACAAAATGTATTTTGTTGGGTTTCCATAACCTGTTTGTAGTAACGAACCCAACCTTTTCATAATAATAAATACAGCATTCATTGCTCCCCCAAATGGAAACTTAAAATCAGACTAGATGCAAATACAGGGTGGTATAGGGTGGAAATTTGTCTCACAGTAGGCAAATATTCAAATTTACTAGGTTTGGATTGTCTGGGAGTGACCATGCAATTTCAAGTGTCAGCTCCTTATCACATAGCCATGGCATTTCTAGGAATCTCTGTGGCATTGCACTAAACTCTGACGAGAAGACAGAACCAAATGAAGTTACAGAACATGCAGCTGCATCACACATGCTTCTGACAAAAGGAATGGGTACCCCTGTCATTGAAGAAAATGTAGAAGGTAAGCATATCTTGTTCTTATGCACATGTCATTGGCTTCTCCGTGGAGTCGACCCCCGGGCTAACCAGGGGGATTGTAAAATCAGTCAAGCAAACTTGAGGAAAATCCCCGGGGGTCAGGAATCTCTCAAGACAAAGCCCCCTGGGTGAGGTGAGGTGTCTCACCTGAAAATCCCCGTGACATCCTTTTAAAACTTGTGAATTCCCCCACCAGCTAATCTTTGATCGTAAAACAATGTCAAGATTTTTCCCTACCCTCGGGCAAAGAATCACATTCATCTCCTTATATTCCTCCACATATCTCCCTAGTAGGCCCAGGGGTCGACCCCACGGGGAGGCCGATGACATGTGCATTATATCTTCGTGTTGATGGTTAGCAACCCCGGTGGAACTAAATTTTACTAACTACTTCCTTCAGTGACCATTACGCACATACTGTAAGATAAGCAGTGTCAAATGCTGAATAATAATTATTCTGCATTTGACACTGTGTCATTTTTCGACTGGGATTAAGAGTGCTGTTCTAGCGAGTATGGGAGTTTTTTTTTTTTTTGAAGAGATGTTAAGGTAAACAAACGTAGTGGAAGATTTTGCTTTCTCAGTATTCTGGAAAGTGTTACATTGTAGGAGTTTCTGAAATTAGTTGTGCAGAACAGTACATGCCACCTTGCAATTTGCATGTTGTGTTATTTTGGTGACAAGCCACTTCTAGTAATTACCCCTTTTTTTAGTGGTTTCTCCCATTACTCTCCCTGAACCTTCAGTTCTCGCTCTGCCAACAAAGTGCTGCATTGTCACACTGGAATTTAAAGGAAAATATCTTTGGCGTCAGCATGGCAGGTCTAAAGTACAGGTCACATTCCACAGGTCCCAGATACAGGTCACAGCTTTATTGATTGGTAACTAAGCCAAACAGTTTCTCCTCAATCTAAAACAAAATTTTGGATAATAATTAGGGCTAGGAGACACTTTTGGGTTTCTTTATTTATCTGTAGCACGGTGACCTGTATGTTGACCTGTGGAATGTGACCTGTACTTTAGCCCCACCGTTCCATCAAGTTCAAGTTCAAGTTCAAGTTTATTAAGAAAAATTGAGAAAATACAAAATAGGATGTACCACTGCTTGCAGTTAGCTATAGCTATTCAAGGCGAGCAGTGGCTTGACACTAAGAAGAATAATTACAATAACAATACAATTAAAATACTGAGTAGAATTAATTATTATCGTACAATACATTAAAATAAGCTGAATACTAGATACAAAGTGAATAATTACAATTACAATACAATTACAATACAATTACAATACTAAATAGAATTAATTATTATCGCACAATACATTAAAATAAGCTGAATACTAAATACAAAGTGAATAATTACAATTACAATACAATTACAATACTAAGTAAAATTAATTATTATCGTACAATACATTAAGATAAGGTGAATACTGAATACTGACTAGTATTAATAACATTTGGGAAAAACAAAGATTCTCAGGAGAAAAAAAGGCAGATTACATGAGAAGCTGGAAGGATAATGTAGATAGAAAGCTAATAGAATGAACTGAGTTTAGTTTTCAAGACATATGCAGAACTTGCAGAACTTTAAAAGTGTTAAGGGTGGGAAACATGCATCATCTATCGTGCTAAATATAAGCCTTTTCAACAGATGATGATTAAGATGATTGTTCAATCCTTTATCTTTGTATCTCAATGTCAAAGGTAAGTTTGTTGTTAAAGATCCTCAAAATTCATTGTGCCAGGCAGCCAGAAACCTAGCAAAGTTGTAGCTGTGATTGAGTTTTCAAGGCAGAAACCAGTGGAGAACACATTTTGCTCACCAAAGGTAGAAAGCCATGTGTGCAGGCCTCCAGGCTGATGTTGATGAAAGCTACTATATGTTTTCTCACACTCTCCTTTTGGTACCCTTTATGTGCAGTACACCCTGAAGTGGCAGAAATCTTACGAAAATCCAAACCTCAAAAGGTGGGACGGAACTGGCATAAACCTAAGATCAGTGCCAGGAGATTAGCAGTGTTAAGAAAACAGTACATAGCCCAAGGATATTACTGGCCTGAGAAACCCATGGTAGACAGAGGTCTGGACAGATTACCAAAAGGGCACAAATATGAGAAACGGAAGGAAGAAAGGTCAGTAGACACAAACAATAAACTTATTATATATAGATATAATATAGTTGAGTTAATTGTTTCTCACGATTGAGTCACACAGATGTGGATTACAACGTTTTCACCATTATACTGCTGGTCCTGGTCTTCATCAGGGCGATGGTATTGAGTGGCTGTGTATCAATATAAGTAGCACCATGGTTGGTGATGATTGATGCATTTCAATCCTTGCTTAGGCTGTTGTTGTTTTTTATCTTTTTAATATTCTTTCCTTTTGATTTTTTTTTAACTTATATGGAAAACAAAATAACCCTTTTACTACCATTTCCGTTCAACTGTGAAGCGGGAACATTTTATGGCGCATGGTTATTTTTCAAATGAGACAGTTTCCCAGACAACTGTGTCGACTGGACCATAAGAACACTGGACATTCAATTCTCATTGCAGTTGAGAAAACGATTGGTATGCTCGTCAAAACCTATTTACGGTTCTAGTTACTGACGCTAGTTGAATGACATGTTGTCACTAATCCTCCCTTGTCTGCCTTATAACTGACGAGTGTTAGTACAGATTCATATCACTGGCTGCACCAATGACACTGTTGATCAGGGTTACCTTTTTAGTAGTAAACCGGCCATGTCATCAAAGTTTCACTTCCTCACACCCCTTTCTCTATGGCTTCAAATTTCGGCAATACCTTCCGGGGGATGAAGAATGGTATTTGCTTCATGTCCCCCGTCAACACCATCGAACTCACGGTCCAAAAACTGTTGTAGCCCCAGGTTGTCATCCTCCAGCTCTGATTCGGTTACTTCTGCAATTGCAAAAGCTGTTGGATTTCTTTTGTTTATCGAGTTTAAAATGCGTGAATAACACGAGATGTACACAATATCGCTTGGGTTACTATCACCAGCCACGCTCGTGGTTACGTCATTTCTCGCCAGGGGAAACAAGATGCCTTTTTTTTTAAATCATCCCCAGTCTCACAGTCACAAAGCAGCCAAACTCTTCATCTATGGTCTCAGTTGGAGACAACCGCATCACATCAGTAGCCGTCTCATTCGGATTCACGGTCAGAAACATCTGATTCAGTCATAACAATGTAGAAGTTTGCTTTTGAAACCTGACTTGGTGCATGAATCAAATCCAGGCTTAATAGTTAACACCTCTCCCTTCTTGAACAGGACTGGCGTTGAGCTATCTACCTTGACACCGACCAGTGGTTAATTCTCCTCTTCAGCCTGCTCTCCTTCAAAACGCATTGTGTTGCAAGCTATCTCAGCTGGATTTGTCTCTTCTACACTTGCAAACGATGGCAGAGAACCAGCATCATACTTGCTAATCTGCCATTCTTTGGTAACTGAAGATTTTGCACCCACGGTAACATTCACCAGTTTTTGTTCTGCGCATTCTCATGCAAGTGTATCAAGATGGACATCAAGATGGGGACCGAGGCAAGAGCTAAGAAAAGAAAACTAAGAGACTACAAAGATCTGCACGACTTCTCCGCGGCTTGCTTCAATCTCTAAGATCGTCGTTTCATCAATAGCGATCGTCGCGTCTTCGATTTCGTCTGAAATACCCATAGAGAGTCTCATCACTTCACCTCCGATTCCTCTCAGGGTGCTACTCTTAAGGACAATTGTTTGTATTTTAAATTGCCGTACATCGGTCCTTTTTCTATCACAACGTAACGCAGAATTAAGAAATTAGTCAGCACTTTTTGCACTGACCTAGTAGTCCAGTCAATCTACGGTTTGTGATCAAACAAATTGCAACATAATTTTTCTCACTGCCATTCATTTGAGGATGGTCGACTTAGTAACATACTAAAAGTCCCCCAAAATCCGTTAAGGGGAACACGCCAAAATTTAGCATTTAAAATTGTGAACTTTTACCACAGGGTACCCAATACATTTGCACTTACACGTTTTATCAAAAAATCTTTTTATTGCGTTTTTCTCTACCTAAGAGGCTTGTATAACAATAAACTAGTTGTTTCTGTGTTCTTCCAGTTGAGAGAAAATGAAAAAGTCCCTTTTGAAATAATATAAGTACTCCAGCTATATTTGCAAAGGGACCCCAGTTGTGGAAAATACACTTTTTCGCAATAACACACAAGCTATTACAAAAGGTTACTTCCTTTCAGCTTGAATTGATTCTCCCTAATTATTTTTACATAATTAAAAGCCAACCAGGTAACTGAAAGACTTTGAATTGTTCATGTTCTCACCCGAACTTTTCTCTTCTTACTTAACTTTAGAATTATTGAAAAAACGAAATACAGCATTTATTCTACCCTCATTTATGCCGTAAACTATGGTCAAGGCTAGGATGAGGCATTATTATAAATTCTTGAGATTACAACAACCAATACAATGACTTTATTACAAAATACCAGCTTTTAGTTATCATTTGAGTCATCAAGGTCTGGTGCGGTGGAATTGGTGCAGCTTTGACCTTTACAAACTCCACAAACCGTCGAGCACTCCAGTCCATGCTTCCTGCACATGCACTTCTGTGTACTGCACCCCGCGCTACAGTTGCATCTAACCATTTCTATGAGGGATTCAGGTCCGTTGTAATTGGAAGCAGTTTTCCATCCATCAAATTCCAGCCCCAGTCTTCTGGCTCCAGCGGTACACCTTTCCACTGCTGAATTTGGAAGTATACTCTGAGACTGTGATACCCAGTGGCTGCGGACGTAGGCGGAAGGCTCTCTGGCTGCACCAGTGTTGTCCCTGTGGCCACTTTCTGGCAGAACTTGGTATATCGCAAGGAATCTAGGCTTTCATCAGACCTGCAATTGTACAGGCACAATAAGGCCTTCTCTCCGGCCATTATGACCTCATCCTTGGAAGCCCCTGGGTGGTTAAAAACATTAGCTTGTTCGCGGAACAGTGCGTCTGTTCTGATCTTTGTCAGTGCCACACCTTTGCCAATACCATGGATTCTAGAGGTTGTGTCGCATCCTCTAGGAACTTTACAACTTTCAGAAATGCCGTAGCCTTACCAGTGTCGACTGGCCTTCCCTGCCGTGATCGCTTTGTGTCCTTGTCTGAGCCATCATCACTGCAGTGTTGTAGAGGGACCTGCTTACCTGTACGAAAGTTAACGCTGCATGCTTTATGGTAAACAGCGTCTGCTGCATGTAGATCTTGAGCGTACTCTAGTCTGCCTAACACTATTTCAGACCATTCATCATTTCTTTCTTTGCAGATCTGAGCTATAGAATCTTGGAAGTCTTGCGTTCTCACAGGAATGACGTCATTTCCCCTTTTTTCCGTCATTTTTTGCAGGTTGACCGCAAAAGAAACAGTGTTCTATTGTGTTGAATCTTGGCTTGACAGAACGTCGACCTATAGCTGGTTGTTCTTCAATTATCTTTGACGTTGACTTTTTCGGCCTACAGAAATCTCGGCCGCATTTCTGATGAACGCTCTGACCAACTTGGGCTTGAACTTCGTGGTCACCACATGTGTCACTTACACGGTTAATACTATCGCTACCATTTTGTGTCAACACAACAACCGGCTGGCCATCGCTTAAGCTCCCTCCACAAATGCAACAGTTCTCCATCCACTTTAAACAGCCTCGCTTTAAGAAAATAATGAATATACCCTTGTATAATTAAACATCTTTTTCTTTGCATGAATGGCACATTGAAATTCTGCCTCTAATCTTAATAATAATGGCTGTGCTATCAATAACGATTTTTTTTTTAGTGGCTCATTCCTTGATAAACAGAATTCGAAATGCCATGACAACAGATTCGTCTTCAGCTCTTTTAAATTGTGAAAGGGCTTTAAAAAACGACAGGTCATTTCTTTCATTCACAAAGCTAGATGACTTAAGATAGTTGACATATAATAATTAATTTTTAATAATTATAAACAGTATTAACCCTTGGTTATGATGAATTTCATCCGCCTTTTGGATGATAAAGACTCTCTGATAGAATAGCAGTAATTACAATCACTGTGTGTCTGATAGAGTTTATTTGTTCATTTGTAACCTTATTGTTCATGTTTTCATTCAGCAGATTGTAGTTCCATAGACAAAAACATCATGAACACTGAAAAAACTGTTTAATACTTGTAAAACACTGCCATTATTATTTATAAAGAGTAATATTTATTATATATAAATTATAATGACTTACCTTTTCACAAAAACATGACCTAAAAACAGTGCAAGTACTGCCACAGATTGAAGTGCTGCATTAAATGTGTGACAGCATTAAAATCGTCATACGTTGTGTGTTTCCCACAAAAAGTATCTTTAGTTTTGTTTGGTTCATGTATTGCGCACGGAATGTTCCCAGTGAAGGAAAGATTGTCAAGCAAGTCACCAAAACGACAAAAAGAGGATTTTTCCGTGATTCACAATAAAATTGCTAACCCTGTGGCCAATTTGCTGAAGTATTTATCTTATTGAAAGGACCATTTTTAATTTTCTTTAGCTAAACAAATACAGGAAAATTAGTTTGTCATTATCGAAGCACCTTAGACAGTGAAACAAGCAATAAAATAATTCCTCGTTAAAAAGTGTGAGAGCACATGTATTGGGTTTCCTGTGGGATTTTTAGTATGTCACTTAGTAGACCATCCTTGTTTGCATGGCAGTGAAAAAAATTCTGTTGCAATTTGTTTGATCAGGACCATCTAAAACTCGTAGATTGACTGGACTATAGACATTAAGTTGGTGTTCACCCCGTTTAAAATCAGGAGATGGTTTTGGGTTAAGGATGCCATCCCTACGGATTTACAATCGCGAGTCATTTACAAGTTTTCATGTGCAGGCTGTAGTGCCTGTTATGTTGGTGAAACCAACAGACATTTCGCCACTCGCATCCGTGAACATCTCTCCTCCGACAATCATTCACCTGAGCAGTTCTGAAGATTGTTTTAAAATTCTCGACTCTTCTTCCACAAGCTTCCAATTGAAGTCAAGGAAGCCATGCACATGCTTTGGGAGCAGCCGTCTTTAAATTCCCAGGTCAAACACCTTAATTTATCCCTTTCATATTAATTAGTCTCCTTTCTTAGCAAAAATAGTTTTACTCTTTGTTTTTGTTTCGCGCCTTCATCCTTTATCCTTTTCTAATATCTCACTTTGTTACACTACCGTAAAGACTCGCAGATAAGCCGCACCTTTTTCAGAAAACTTGCCGTTCAAAATCGGGGGTGCGGCTTATCTGCGAGACCATTTGGAAAAAGTGCCGTAAATTTCCGTGAATTTACATTTTTATGGAAAAGTACATTAATATATACTACATAAAATTAAAACAGGGTATTGGTCATTGCTTTGCAAGTTTGGTGGCTCCTAAAAGAGCCGTTGGTAATGCAATTAGCTTATTTCAAGCTCACATTTCTGTCGCTGTTAAACCTTCACAGTGCTAAAGCTTCGTTAACAGTTATTATCCTTTTCAAGAACTGGGACAAGAATCTGGAACAAAATTCCTCCTAAGCTACGCAAGTTGAGTAAAACACTTTTTAAGCAAAAAGTGCGCAAATTACTCTTAAAGGTTTTAGAGATTGAGGAGGTCCATGTTGACGTTAGGGCGATTACTTCTTCTCGTCTTTCTTCTTTACTGATCTAAGCTTACTCATTTGTTTATTAGTATTGTTTATTGTTGTTTTTCACTGTTACAGTTATATTGTCAATAATTTCAATTAATTAATCAATTAATTAATTTTGATAATTTTATCAAAATCAAAAATATATGTCAAAATCAAAATTTATCGTTAATTGTTACCCACCTCGAATAGCTATGCTAACTGTGGGTAACAAATATTGTACAGTTGTTGCTTTCCAGAGCTTATAACAACAATTCTGCATTAATGATATGGAATAAATAAATAACAGATTAAGAGTGAATGTCAGTACTTACAGTACTTGACATTACTAATGCCACACATTATTCCAGAAAAAATGAATACTGTTGCGCCCGTTTTGTGACTTTCAGTTTAATCTTTCAGGCTTGCCCAGATTGAGGAGAACATGAAAAATATGCCCAAAATTATTGAAGATTATCGTAAAAGGATGCGAGAGCTGAGGGCCAAACGAAGAGAAGAGAAAGAGCAAGCGAAACTGAAAGCAGCTGAAGCGCAGAGACTGGGGCTGAACTTGAGAGACCCACGTGCTCTGCAAATGTTAGATGGAGACAAGAAAGCTAAAAAAAAGAAGTTTGAAAAAAAGACATGATGTCATTCGAAAAGTAATACGAAAGTCTTTCCACATCTGTATAGTGTGTTGTTTGTGCTTGAACTAGTACTTGCAGACTTTCATGTGGTAATGACTCGGTGGGTATTTCCTCGAAGAAAAAGATGAACAAGCCTCTTAGGGATGTAGCAAGAACGATTGCTGCATGTACTTACGTAGTCTTGGTGTTAGTCTGTTCCTCGTTTCTTTTCGAGGTACCTATGGTTGCGCTGACTTTCATAATTTTGGTGCCTGCCGTCTCTTTGGTGCTCATCGAACTTCCCATTTCTTTGCTCCCAGATGGCTTTTCGAACTCTTTCCCTACCCCTCTTCAGAGTGACGAAAGCGCTGAAAAAAGCTTGCAATGAGAACACGAATTTAAGGGATCAGTGTCATTAAGTAACAAAAATATGTAATGTCTAGCATGTCAGAGCTCCAGTTTCACTCTTTTCGTTCAACCAATCCAACCATTTATTTTATCCTGTCAAAGCGCCGTGCAATCTTTTGCTCCAAGGAACTAAATAACATAGTGGCCAGGACGAGGCCCAATAAAATGTACCCGCCAAAGAGCACCGTGTGGTGCATGTTCTGAGGCACTTAATCACCAAGACCTGAAAAAGAGGATAATTGGACAATTTTAAACAAAAGACACGTAGGAATGTTTCTTGACCTGTTATAATTAATTTTATACCAAAATAACGACTCCCCAAAACACCTTGGTCTTGTAATAAAAACCGAAGTCTTACGTTTATTCCCTGTTTGTTCTGCATTTCTTGCTTATACCTATATTTTAAGTTAGCAAGATGTTTTTCGAGGCCATTATTTTGTTATATTTTCTTCATTTCTCAGTGGGAAAAGAAACTAATTTTATTGGTTTTGTTTTGTCTTTCGACTTGGAGTTGATAAATTAACCCCCACAGAGACAAGACCAGGCATTTTCTTTCAACAAAACAATTGAATTAGTTCATCTTAAGTTCGGAAGAATTTAAACGATTAGTATGCAAATTATTTTTAGTTTCTGTCAAGGTTATTGTTAATTAGTTACTTATCTTAAATTTAAAATTTTAGTTGTTGCTTTTATTCCAAACGGTCACTTCTGAAGATGTATGTCGAAACATACGAAACGTCAAGTTAAACGATATAGTTTTATTTTTGTTTTCCAACAAAGCGTTTTATTGTCATGTTTATCACCACAGTTTGTGTGTTATTTCTTTTTAAAGACTTACAACGTTCGAGATTGGAATTTAGAAGTGTTGGTTTTTGAGGAGAGGGGAAATTCTTAAGCTTGGCATGTTTCAAGCGTCTTACCTATGGTTGTAAATGTCACAAAGCAGTAATAAAATGACTCGAACAGCGACCAGTCTTCCCACAACGTAAAACAGCACCGTCCCAACAGCCAAGTATGCCGCAGTTAAACCAAGCAAATTCATCACGGTGAGTTCCAACTCTTCGACTTCCTCAATTGTTTGATGGTCAGTAGAATCCTCGTCTTCTGTTTCCCAGCATTAAGCTGTCTTCTGTGCCTCAAATATGCCGAGTGCAGAATTTAGAGAACTCTAAAACGGTTATTAATAAGGTGTATGTTGGAATGGCTTAAAACCTATACGAGATTGAAAATAACGCGGTGTGGGAGTACCCCTCCACCCCTTCAACTTTTCCTAACTTGGCCAGAAACAAGCTAGCTTTTTCGACCAACCCCATTAGTTTTCAGTTTCTTGGTCTCACCAGATCTATTGTTTACAGTTCATGTTGTTGTCATGAGGACACACAGGTAATATGATGGTTCTGGTGCAGCTCACACTATCAACAACATCTCTTTCAAAGCCTCGTCGCGCAGCTCCTCGGCTTTGAAAGAGATTTTGTTGATAGTGCTCACAGCAGCCAGAACCATCATATTACCTGTGTGTATTTTTGAAGTTCATCACACCCAAAATAAACTTTTTCCTTTATATATCCTGGCACCAAGCAGACCCGATGCCTTTGCACAACACCACACCCCCTTTTAGAGAAAAGCGCTTAAGGTACACAAAGGAATGGCAGCTGCACGCATTGGGGAAGAGGTCCTCAACGACTACTACGGCCGAACCGCCCCGCAGTATGTTCCTTCATGGGACACTTTTAATGTTTCACAAACCAATTTTAATGATTGGTTTCATGTTTTGAGGATGGATGTTAATCCTGGAAATATTTATAGGCATAATGTTGCCAGTTTTTCTGAAAACATTATGCGCGACAAAGCATTTGATGCTATTAATAAAGAAATTAATAACCTCGGAAGCATAAAAGCACAATTTGGTTTAGAAGTATATTTTACAAGGGAAATTCGAAATGATAGGGGGGAGATGGTAGAAGAAACACAAAGACATTATTTTAAAGACGACCCATATGTATTTACAAAAGCAAATCTTAACCAACAATTTGATCATGGATTTGACGGGTTTATTGACCAAATAAATGGGGAAATAGATAATTGGTCAGAGCGAGGATCAGGATGGGGTATTGATAGAATTTCGATTGCTTATGTTAATGTTGCAAATTATCAACCTTTGAGAGGTGGCACTTACATTCCGACACCAAAAAAACTGGCCAGCAAAAAAGCAATTATAAACGTGCGAAACAAAGATAACGCATGTCTGAAATGGGCCTTGAAAGCTGCTATGTTTCCAGTAAAACAAAATGCGGAAAGACCCAGCAAATATCCAACAAACGATGGCATTGACTTTCCTACACCAACAACTTTGCAAACTTGAAAAACAAAATCCACCCTCGCACTGAACGTGTTTGGATGGGAAAACAATGATGTAACTTCTCTTAGAATCAGCACAAAAGACAAAAGCGTCCCAAGAATCAACTTGACGCTTCTTTCTGAAGACGAAAGAACACACTACTGTTTTGTGAAAAGGTTGTCATCTCTACTTTATGACCAAACAAAAAACGGAAATAAAAAACACTTCTGTGTAATGTGTCTCATCGGGTTCTCAACAGAAAAGATTCTTGCAGACCACCAAAAACACTGGAACGGCGTGAACGGAACTCCAACAAGAATTGTAATGCCCGAAAAAGGCAAAAACATACTTAAGTTTCAAAATTTATTCAAACAAATGAAAGCACCATTTGTAATTTACGCCGACTTCGAAGCTTTGGTTGAAAAAATCCCCGAAGCCCAACGTGAAAGAACAGCCTGCACGGAAAAAACAAACAACCACATAGCCTGTGGGTTTGCTGTAACATGTGTGAGAAGCGACGGGCAAAGCAGCCAAGTTGTGAAATACAGACAAGGCTGCGATGGAGACAAAAACGCAGTGGAGGAGTTTCTCAACAGAATTCTTGATTTGGATAAGAAACTACGCAAAAGCTTGGAAACCCCAACTCCACTCAAAATGACAACATATGATTGGCTCGAATTCAACACCGCCAAAAACTGCAGCATCTGCAAGGAAGGTCTTGTGAAACCAGAACTTCTGAATTCCGTGTGGGACCGCAACACCGGCAAGTATTGCGGGCAAAGCCACAGAGGCTGCTTTTACAAAGCTTTCAAAGAAATTGTGTTCGATGGGCCCAAAGCAGAAAGAAAACCAAAAGACGAAATTGACAAATGGATCGAGAAAAACCAAGCAGAATGTCTTTTCTGCGGCACACCACTTCTTTGCAAAAACTTCAGAGACGCAGTAAAAGATCATTGCCACATTACAGGCAGATTCCGCGGCGCTGCACACGACGCGTGCAACAAAAAACTGAGGATAAACCCCAAAACAATTCAAATTCCCATTGTGTACCACAACCTGAAAGGCTACGACGCGCACCACCTGATGCAGGCCATGTCGAAAGTGGAAGGAGCTGGGAAGCTGAACTGCATTGCCAAAACTATGGAGAAATACATTTTCATTCTCTTTGGGAAACCTGCGTTTCATTGACAGCAATGCCTTTCTGTTGTCCAGCCTCGACGCACTTGTGAAAGCCACACCGAAAGAGGCTCTGAAAATAACGAAAAGACTTTGCCCCGAACCAGCAAAACTAGATCTGCTGTGCAAAAAAGGCACGAGACAACCAAGCTCAGGAAACTGATTGCAAACCCCCGCTACTCAAGGCACGAGTTCTTTGCAAACGATCTTGCGGGAATAAACATGCTCAAAATCAATCTGTGCCTCAACAAACCCGTTTACACGGAGATGACAATACTGGAAAACAGTAAACTGCTGATGTATTTTTCTACAACATCCTGAAAGAGCTGTATGGGCAGAAATGCGAACTTCTGTACACAGACACCGACAGCTTTCGAAACAAACGATATTTACAAAGACATGGGCGCGGAAGGTTGCCTTGGCCAACATCTCTTTG
>JAEMWC010000634.1:297500-372500 GCA_016490735.1 Pachyseris speciosa
GCCACTTTTTTGCGGTGTCTTCAGAGACCTTTTCAGCTTCAGCCAGTTTTTTTACCGCGGCCAGGCCTTTCCATTAGCCCCCGGGGCTGTAATAAACCTTTGCGAGTTTGGCGTCCATATTAATAATAATAATTAATAATTTAGAACTTATATAGCGCATTTCCATGTGTATATGTTCAAATGCGCTTTACAAGCAGATGGAATTGGAATTTGGAAATGTTGGTTTTTGTGGAGAGGGGAAAACCGGAGTACCCGGAGAAAAACCTCTCGGAGCAGAGAAGAGAACCAACAACAAACTCAACCCACATATGACGTCGAGTCCGGGAATCGAACCCGGGCCACATTGGTGGAAGGCGAGTGGTCTCACCACTACGCCATCCCTGCTCCCCCATATTTTAACACATGATGAAACTTCAAAGGAAACGAAAAGTAGCCTAGCCCAAAGCGAGAGTCCCAGCGCCCCAAAAAACGAGCTCGCCTTTTTTTTGCTGCTCTCTTGGCCGGTAGAAATCAGAAAACTTGGACTCTTTAATCGGAGTCATAAGTTGGTTGGGATGTGCCTGGTTATAAAGTTTGAAAGCGTAGTCTGTGTTGGTGAAGTTCTGCTTTGCCTGCGCTTTGATTTGCGCGTTTGTCTGGATCCAGTCAAGGAGCTGGGTACGCTGGCAGTTGTATTTTGCATAAGCCTTCTGGTAATCCTCGAGAGCTTTGTCGTGGCGCTTTTTTTCGTCAAGAGCGGCGTCGTCGCTGCCGCCAAGCGCCTTCATCATCTTCATCAATTAGCAAATCGTCAGGAGAACCATATTCATCTTCCATCTTATCCTTCTCCTCCTCCTCATCCTCCTCCTCCTCCCACACAAGTCAGGGAGGTTTGAGATCAAAAGTTTTCAGAAAGATCGCCTATTACAACAACAAAACCGTAGCCGAGAACAGCAAGGGTACTCAAATCGATTAAACTGTCAAAGACATTTGTGGTTCGTTGCCAGTATATACCTGCTTGCAAACCTTTAATAGAAAATTATTCCATGAGCCTGAGCCCCTTTTTCCTCTGCGGCATTTCCGGAGCGGGCTCGCTGGGAACAACAGGAGGGTTCGGAGCCATTGCAGAACTAAACCTCGCTTTTACCGCTTCATGCTGATAATAAACACCCGCCGCCCCCACAGTAAGCCCACCAACAGCAAGTAAAGTAGACAAAGAATAACCCGGTTTTTCAGAAGAACTCTTAGATTCCATCGTCGGGGCTGCTGTTGCAGTTGCAGTTGCAGACTTTTCTTCCGCTTTTTTTGCTTTGTTGTTTGCAGTTATGATAGCGGCTTGTGCAGCGGCTTTTTTCTGCGCTTCGCGGGCCTGCCGCGTTCTTTCTGCCACCAACTTGCCCGCAGCCACTCGCTTGGGATTTTTTTGTGGCTTTGTGGTTGGAGTCGGTGAAGTAAGTTGTTCATTGGGAGGTTGAGTGGGTTGCGTGGGTTCTTTTGTATGCGTTAAGTGTGGTTCGTCAACCTGCGCTTCAGGTTGTTCGGCCGACATGTGAGGATATGTTAACATAAGAAAAGTTTAATTTGCAGGTAAAAAATACTGAGAATGAAAAAATAGTCAGCGGTTGTTTTGTAATTGTCAGTATTTATTCGGCAGTTGTTGAGGTTTGCTCAGGGTTTTCTTCAGCATGCTTGGCAGCCTTTGTGTTGGAAAAATCAATGTGTTTCGTGGTGATAAGCCCCGCGTTGGCCAAAGCAAGCCACCGGCCGAACTTCAAAGAAAGGTTGCCTGTTAGGTTGGATAGCTCTTTGTTTATTATGTAGTCGTCTCTGAGCTCTTTTTCATAAGCTTCAACGTCTTTGATGTTGACAAACATCCCTGCAACTTTGGTCGCAACTTTGGTCGTACCTTTTGAAATACTTCTCAACCTCTTTGTCGGTGAGGCGCTTCACCTGCTCGTGCGTCAACTGCACGCCGATGGCGTCCTTGGCTTTCCCAGTGGACACCAGCACGGCCAGCTGCTCGCGGAGAGCAGGAATGTCAGGGCCTGGGACGACCAAATTTGTAACACCACCCCCAGCTGGCGTGTCCGATGGCTCCGTTTCCAACATTTTAATAATCTCAGCGTAAAGCGTATCTTCTGTTGAAAGATTTTCTTCGGCCATTGTATTTACTTGCATTTTTTTTAATTCGGGTTACACGACTAAGAAACGAACCTGACCCCAAAGGGGTTCCGAAGCGAGAAAACAAGGAAAGAAAACTTTCGCTCTTTCAGCTTTGAAATCATACTTTTGTACTCCTCGGAAGGCATATTGCCCGCATAGTCGTCAAAGATGACCTTCGTGGTCTTGGCCGAGGGGTTGTAAAAAAGAACGACCGCCGCAATGTTCTCCCGAAAAGACGCGGTGATGCTGGTGTACTTTTGGGTCAGCACCCAAACGCTGAGACCGATGTGCCTTGCTGAAAAGGCGAGATGCACCAGGTGGCCTGTGCGCTTTTTTACCTCTTTCGAGGCCGCGCAGTCGTCGAGGATCACGAGGATGTTGGTTCCCTCAAAAAACAAAAGTTACGAGCTTCAACCAAAGTTCCACCTGGTGCTGCTCACAAATTATCACATCAACCCGCGGATCGTTTTCCCCAAAACGGAAGAGAGTCTTGTTGTGAGCAAATGTCGGGCAGATTAAAACGATGTAATCGAACTTGCCGCGGAAAGGGCCTGTGAGCTGGTCAACCACGAACCTTGTTTTGTACGAATTTGTGGGGCCAACAATGAGAGCATTGAAGGGAATGTTATCCGGGTTCATGTTGTTGCCTTTGGGCAGAAATATTGGTATTGCACAGAATCCAATTGCCGGTACTGAAGGTTGAACTGCTAGTCGCTGATAAGGAATATGTGGCAGTTCACGTTGCCCGAGCCGCCGGTGTCTCGCTCGAGTTCAAGTTGAACCCCGTCTGTGCTGTTCACCAGGCGCATACCGCTTCCGTGCATCGTTTGGTCCGACATTGAGCGCAAATCGATCAACAGCCCGAACCTATTGTCATAAAACTTCGATACCGTCATGTGGCACCGCCCTGCCGATTGTTTTGTCCTGCCAAAGAAGCGGCTGGCTTCCTCCCACATGTCCTTGCCTTCAATCCCGCTGTTAAAAACCATGTTTGGCGATCCGTTGACCGTTATGCTGACTTTTGTGAGGTCGGGGTTGAAATAATTTTCTGAGTCCCTTGCGCCCGCATTGTAAGGCTCAACAAAGAGGAGAAGAAGGCCTTTCAGGGATCTTCGCTGTAGGGTGACTTTTATGTTGAGCCTGGCGTCTGTGGCTCTGTTGAAGGTCACCATTTTTTCCCGCACAATGTGGTCATAAAAGAATTCCTTGCCGTCGGTATAGGCGCTTTCCGCCCCATCAGCCAGAGTTTTACTTCGGATCATTTCATACTCAAGCTGGATGTTTTTCAGCTTGTAGACAGGTTTCGTGGCGTCTGAACCCCTCACAACCTGTTTTGCTGCCGCAAGGGTCAGCTCGAACACAAGGTCGTTGCAAAGAGCTTGGGAATAAAAAACTCCGTGGTCGGTCAGAATCTGGTGGTCAAGCCTGATTCGGTATTTTCCCCCGAAAACCTTTTCCAGCTTGTTTTCCAAGGCTACTCCCGAGGTTTTCTAGTCCCCTGCCCCAGAGCGGATCCTGTTGAGGTCGTCGTTCTGGATTCCCTCGAGCAGCATGTTGTCCCGCTCCTCCTGCGAGAGGAAAAGGTCTTCCCAGATGTTGAAAATGTCATACGCTACCGTTTCCTGCAGTATGGTGCCTGCGTACTTCACAACCATCTTGTCGACCAGCGCTCGCGTGACGTTTTGCACGAGGAAGTTGTTGGCGTGCCCTCCGGCTAGGTCGATGTTAAAAATAAGCGCGAGCGAGCCGGATACGAGGACTTCGTGCTGATTTAGTTTAGGCGTTGTAACATAAAGAGTTTCTCCTGGGTTGGCTTCGCTTCGACCAAATGTGATGCGCTTGACGGTGGGCTCGGCTTTCATTGCGCCGGCATTTTTCTCTTGGTGTGTTGGCAAAAGATTTGCCTGCATAGCCTTTGCCTGCACAGCGGCCACGATTATAACCCAGAGTTGAAAAGTTCAATTGAAAATAAATTATAAAGATATTAACACAATGGCGGAAGGCGGCTATGATGCGGAAATGCAGGACCCCCTTTTTGGGAATAAAGATAATGATGATGACGAACAGGAGGTGAACACAACCGGTAGATTTGATTTTGGTGGGCCCGGCGCCACATCAACTCTATACGGTAAGCATATTCAAATGAAAACAATGCAGACCGAGCAAAGCGGGATCCCAGAGACCTCTTATGCTGAAACGTCTTTTAGCGCAGAAACATGAAGACAACGCTCTTGGAGAGATTTGACAGCAATGTTTTCAAATGCAAACGGTCTTGCGATTGATTCTGATTACAACCCCAAAAATGGCAAACTTCGGGTCAGAATTCCGGGCTCAAGTAAATGGCATGATCTTTACACAGAAAAAAAGGAAGGAGCTGGTGAACGGCATCTTAATCCAAGTCTGCCGAAAAGAATCAAAGATGCTCTTGGAATTTCAACTCAATCCATTATTGACGAAAAAGAAGGAGAAATTCGTGTTCTGCGAAAAGAATTACAAGAAAAGTCAAACCAATTTGCAGAATCAAATGTGCTACTTTCAAAAAAAGATCAAGCCGAAGCAGAAGTTCAAAGCTTGAGAAATAAAATCTATGATATTGATTCGAAAATTACACAATATGACCAACAACATGGCACTAATGTTGAAATTGAGGCAAATGTTCGCGAGTTGAATTTGCAGGAAGCAAGTCTTGAAAAAACATTGGCTGCCAAAACAAAGGAGGCCGCGGCTATACAGAAAGAATTCGGGGCAAAAAGAAATGTTGCAGAAAAGGTTGACGAACTCAGAGGTGCCCTGACAGTAAAGCTGAAAGAAACGGCCGTTCTTCGAAGAAGGCTTAATACAACAAAAACTCTTGATGATCTTAATGAACAGATTGATGAACTAAAATAAAAAATAAAAAATAAGGAATAACTCCAAAAAGACCTGGCATAGGACTTGCTGAAAAAGAAACATCAGAAGGAAGGGAAGCTGAATACAAAGAAAGGCTTAAGGGCCCATTAAAGTATCTTTTGATGCCGTTGCTAGGGAAAAATCAATTTGCTATAACTCTGCACATGTATGCTTCAATTGGACCAAAATTGGGCAATACCCATGGGGGGCAAATATGGTCCAGTGCATGACGTCATCGGACCACGCCCAATGTCACGTGACCAGAAACAGAAAAATGCATTTTAACTAAATGGCTTAAACCTTTTACCCTCATTTTCTGTACAGTAACAATACAAAAGCCGTTTTGAAGAAATTTAAGCATGCGTTTTGGCGTATGATAAAAAATAAAAAATGAGAATGGAAAATGTGCTTCTTTGACCACTCTTTTGAGCATAATTTTTTTGTTTTTCATTTTGTCGTAAAACCCATGCTTGAATTCCAAGAAAATATGATGTTCTTTCGAATTGTTTTAAAATCCAGCAACTACAATTATCTCTCGGGGAGAAAAGTCAATTTTTTCGCGGCACCGGAAGTGGCGAGCGAATTTTTCAGCGGCCTGGTGCCTAAGCATTGTGGCCAGTCACATCGATTACACTCGAACTGTGTTTTGTTTTATCGAACAAAATTCGAATTCAGTTTCTTTTTCACAGTCACGGTGTTGTAGATTACTTAAATTACTGTTAACTAGGTTCTCAAGCGAGGCTGATGTTGTAAGGAGAAGTTGTCCATCACAAGTTTCGAGCTCACCATTATCAGTCAGGCTTTCTATCGAGTGGTTAAAGTGGTTAGCATTAATGTTTGATGTAAGAATGAAATTCTTGTGATCCAGAGCTGCTTTCAAGGATAATTTACAAGCCTCCTTGCTCACCGTCTTTTGCTCCATGCTGTCTTGGGAAAGCTTCGTTTATTTGTGTTATATTTAAACAATGGAGTTTCTCAGGTTCACAGGATCGCACAGTTTTATCGCAAGAGACTTCAGAGAGTTTCGGAGCGGTCAAAAAGGCCGCGAACACAGAGTTTCTTTTTTAGTTTGCAGGTGATGATAGCGCAATGCTAATTTCAGTTTGTGTCTCCGCATCTTTGAGATTTCGATTTCCAACCTGACACTGGAAATCGTTTACTGTCACCTTTTCGAGATTTCCCCATCGACATGCAACCATCGCTGCGGCTTTCTGTTTACGTCCGTACGTGGATGACATTTTCAAGCAGAACACTCAAGTTTCAAAAATAAAGGTGCGACTCACATGTTGTAAACGTAAAGCAGAAAATTCAGGGGCACCCAACGACAAGTTTCGGTAGATATCTGTTCGGTGGAGGGTAGTTCGCCTTGGGCTTTCGGTGTCGATTAAAGAGTGCACTCGGCCTAAAAGATTCGCAATGGGGAAATAAAGGCCCCTGAGGTTTTCGGAATAATCATAATTGCTGTTTTTGGCCTTGGGCTTTCGGCATCGATTAAAGAGTGCACTCGGATTTTCGTAACTGAGACGTGGCGCAAAGATTCGCAATGGCGAAATCATAGCCCCTGAGGTGTTCGGAAGGGTTATACTTGCTGTTTTTGGCAGTCAAAAACGTCAGCTAGCATTTTCGGAAAGAAAATTATTCCCTAGAAAGTTCGTGGAACGTTCATTTCAGCTTGAATTTTCTCAAAGGAAGACTTTGTTCCCTAACATTTTCGGGCAATTAAAACTTCAGCTAGGGAGTCCGAACAGATGAAATTTTTCTAGCTAACGAAAACATCACTTAAAACAGACTTCAAACACCGTAAGGTACTTAAAAATGCCTTTCCACAGCTTTTGGTTGATTTGGCTCGTTGGGTGCTCCTGAAAATCAATTAATGAAAATGTAAACAAAAGGTTTTTCTTGTGTTTGTTGCAACGAAGCAAAAAAAGGTTACCGGCGACTTGAACGAGCCAGCGACCGTCCGACGCCGAAGAAAGCGCGCGAAAAAATTTGGGCTGACCGGAAGTGAAATTGCACTTGGTTAGCAACCGTGTACCTTAGCAACGAGATACTTCAATGGGCCCTTAAAGCTTTGGAAGCCAATGTTGCGGAAAGAGAAAGAGCTCTCCCTCTTCGCGAGAGAATAAAGGCCATCTTCAAAAAATACGGCGTAACTGTTACAGCGATTGTTATCGCGGCCGGTGTAACAATTGGCGCTGTAATTAGAGCCATTACCAACTCTTTGAAAGCCCTCCATCCCCAGAATGCTACTTCGAACTTTTACCTGGGCACCTAAAATGCAGTAAACAAAGGCCTCTATTGACTGATTTACTCTTGACAAACCTGCTGGTGTAAGACCGCTGGATTCATTGGGGCAAAACCAATCCGCTTGACGTTCGGCATCGCTTTCAGGTTTTATGTAAAGAATCGCGTTCCCTTTGCTTGCGGAACCGCCCTCATCGCTGAACTTATCGTAACCGGGGTATTTTGCTCCGGTTTTGTATGAGCCTCGAACCCAAATATAGACACTTCCCAGCCCGTGATTCGCGCCTTTTGTAAAACGAAAATCGGTTGAGGGATCAATCCTGAACTCGTTACAAATTCTTTTGTATGAAGCCACATCATATTTGTTATTTGTCAGATCAAAAGTGGGGGCGTCGGGTAAAGCGCTCATTATCTGAATCCCGCCCATTTAATAATAATAGTAATCTTTAATACTTATAGAGCGCATAACTCTATATGAATATAATCTTATGCGCTAAATTTACAACAGTATAAAATATAAAAAAATATAAAAAAAAATAAAAATATATATATATATAAAATGAAATACAACAATGATCTCAAGAATATGATTACAAGAATAAAGACAAATGTAAGAATATATACAAATAATTGTGTTGACTAGTATAATAAAAGAAATTAAAATTAAAATAAAAGTAAAAGTCAATAATAAGCTGTTTTAAACAGAAAAGTTTTTAACAGAGATTTAAATTTCTTAAAATCTTGTTCCTTACGAATACTCTTTGGTAAATTGTTCCATACTGTCGGGGCTGCTACACAGAATGCCTGATCTCCTAGTGTTTTCCTAGTCTTAATTGTTGGGAAAGTTAGAAACAGTCCATTGTTGGAGCGAAGGTTATATTGAGTGTTAGATCTAATGTTTATAAGTTCTCTTAAATACTCTGGTGATTGTCCATAAATTGATTTGAAAGTAAGTATGGCTATCTTGAATAGTACTCTATATTTGAAACAGGATCCGCCTGATAGTGAAATAGACGTGGAATTGATAAAAAGATCTTATCTGGGGTAGTAAAACTGAAAGTTTTGTTATCTTTATCAAAAATTTCACGACCAATACTACAACCGGTTGTAGCGCACCAAACTGCAAAGTTAAGCTGTTGATGCCAATATGCCATATTTGGGCCGGCTAGCCATTTATTTGCCTCTTTTCCTGAATGATGAGTAAGATCTTATTTTTGAAATATATTCCTTAATTTCGTTGAAAAATGTTGGTCTGGTTGGTCTGGTATCGATTGGGCTGCTAAATATTTTTTGCAAACTGCTATTTGGCGGTTCGTAAAAAGATGATGATGATGATGATGATGATATAATAATAATAATAATAATAATAATAATAATAATAATAATAATAATAATAATAATAATAATACAAGATATAGCAGGTATTGGCAATTTTAAGTTTTTAAAATCTTCTCTGATCATGAGCTGGTGTGGAAACCCTCCAATCTTACCCAGACCCAAAGCCTTTTTCATCGCCTCGGGCCAATATTTTTTGTCTGAACCAAAAACGCTTTTCAGATAATCTGGCCCTGCTTTGTACATAATTTCTGCTGTTGCCTTGTGTTCGTCGGCAAAGTTGGTTTTTGCGGTAAATTTACTCTTGTCCGCATAGGGGAATTTTGATAAAAACGCGACCCAAGCCTTGTCTTTTGGTTTTTTTTGAAATTTGGCGGGCCTCCGGCGTTCAGATCCACTGCAAAAAATTTGCCATCTTATGAAAGGGTGATATTTTCAATTGAATGTTAATGCGCGCTTAAATAAATGGTTGTGATCACCATTTCCACGACAGAAAACCCCTGCACCGTCTTTTTTGACAAGCCGGTTCCGAAAGCCGACTATATCTGGCTTGTTTCCTGCTCGCTTTGCAATTCGTGGCTTAATTTGAAACAGGCTTGGACAATTTGGTTGTTAAATGCCCATAATCAAGCACGGTCTACAAAGGGGTTCCCCCTGGGGCATTACAACCCCCAAGGTCTGGCAAAAACTCTTAAATCTGTTTTTAAACAACTCGGCGCCAATGTAACAGCAGAAGCGAATGCCCCCACCGGCGCTGTGGTAATTAACAACCATGGAAGTGAAAAACTTAAGTTTTCACAAAATTTGATGGATTTTCTTGGCGTCTCCTGGCGACTTGAAACGGATGCATTTATTTCAAAGCTCAGCGTTCCGAGCGTCTTCTTTGTCTACTGCGATTTGGTCAACCGGGACCAAAATTTCTTTAATACGGAAAAAAAAACCTTCTTGCCAAGTTTGACATTGGGAGAGACTTTCGAAACAATAAACTATCGCTCGCCCGAAAAGCAAGCATTTCACGACGCTTCTACAGGCGAACATGTGCACAGTGTTACTCTTTCTGTCAAAGATGAAAATGGAGAACTGTTTGACTTTCGCGGACAAAAGCTTTACTTTGAGTTGATGATTATTTAAGGAAAAAAATTGGACTTTTTATACGGCATGCCTAATGAGGATGTGTTGCCATTTGCACCTAGGGCATCTGCTCCACCCGAAAGCGTTGCAGAACAGCAGTATACACGGTTATATCCCAATCTTCCCAACGCCGAAACTTTTCGGCTGACCGAACTCAGCAAAATTAAAAAACAGATTTCTGATGAGGCGGAGCACTACAGAGTTGTGCTAAAAAAAATACAAAAAGGCTCAAAAGGCCTGCAGCTATGTTGTTGCCGGTCTTGGAGTTGCAACAACGGCTCTGTCTTCCGGAGCTGTCGCCTCTGCACTAACAGGAGTTGGAATTGTGGTCGGTGTTCCTCTCGGTGTTGTGGGGGGTGTTTGTGGTGCCTTTTCCACTATTTTAACTGGGGTCAACAAAAAGCTGGAACGAAAAATTAACAAACACAATCGATTGAGTGCTCTTGCTACAACAAAGCATGACACAATAAATGCTTTTGTTTCCAAGGCTCTTGATGATAATCGGGTTACAGACATGGAATTCAAACACGCAACTCGTGAAATGAAAAGCTATAACCAAATGAAGGCGGCTTTGCGTGAGAGCTTTGCAGAAACCCAGTCTTCCCCAGCCCCTCCAGATATTAAAAAAATAAGGGAAGAGGTTCGCGAGGAGTTCCGAAAAAAACTCGTGGTGAGCGTAGCTTTGAACTAAAATTTGAAGGAAGAAACGTGAAATTCTATATAAGTCTCTTGAAAACTGAAACTTAAACAAACGGCTGATGATTACATCTTCTGGGGCAGAATGATTGCTCTGTTCCATGCTATTGTTTGTTTTTTAGAAGAGCTTTCAACGCCTGTTTGGCAAAAAGAGGCCAGACAAATCACCTTTGAATTTGTTGAAGCAATGAAAGAAGCAAAAATTAAATTTAAAAAAATTACAAAAGATAGGATGGAAGATCTTTACTGTGTGAAGGAAGAAAAGAAAACCCCCAATGTTCGGGGCACAATAAAATTTAAAATTACAAAAAATGGAAGGAAAATTGTAACGGCAAAATGTAAAAGCTGTGGTATAACAAAAAGCAGCTTTATTTAGAGCCAATGTTTCATTGCAATCTGTAATATATTTTTTCTATTCATATTACAAAGCCTTTGCCATTTTTTCTAATATAGGGTTCTATGGTAATTATTACTCTCCATTATCTTCATAGCAATAAAAACAAAATTTATTCTAGGAGTATTATAAACTTCGGGGTTACCAGCAATAAAACAATATTTCCGAAACATATGAACCATTTTACATGGAACTTTATTGTTAGTAAAATAATAATTAGTCCACTCATACAATAATTCTTTACCAAATTTTTCAGACACACATTCTTGACATATATAACAACGAAATGGGGGCATAAAATAAATATATCTACAAAATTGTTTGATTTCTTCATGAATATTTTTCCACACTTCTTTTTTTAAGTCTTTTCTTCTTGCTTTTAAGGTTAAATTATAAATATGTTGATTAATTTCTGGAAGCATATAATTAATACAAAATTTAAGATTATTATCATCAGTCGCGTTGTCGAGAGGAGCATCGGCGGGCGGGCCGTTGTTTCGCCCTGCCGGGGCGGCTTGGCCGTGGTAGTCGTTGAGGACTTCTTCCCCAATGCGTGCAGCTGCCATTCCTTTGTGTACCTTAAGTGCTTTTCTCTAAAAGGGGGTGTGGTGTGGTGCAAAGGTATCGGGTCTGCTTGGTGCCCGGATATATAAAGGAAAAAGTTTATTTTGGGTGTGATGAACTTCAAAAATACACACAGGTAATATGATGGTTCTGGCTACTGTGAGCACTATCAACAACATCAGCGACGAGGCTTTGAAAGAGATGTTGTTGATAGTGTGAGCTGCACCAGAACCATCATATTACCTGTGTGTTGAGGCTTTCCCATCGTCCGCTAGGGTCACCAAGAGACCCGGAGGGAAATACATTTCTTGCCAAAAATTTCAAACGTTTAATTTTTGGACACTTTATATCTCATTTCGGACAAAATTTCGGAGTAAATTTACACCTACAAAACAAGAATTAGACTGAAACAACGTCTTGGAAATGCACCCTCGCGATTTTGTTGCACAGCTAGCATTATCTGGCTTTTTTGATTTTCACGAACTGAAAAAGTAACGTAATGTCGTTTTGAATATACTTCTTTTTGGTTAACTGTTGGTTCCGGGCTGCTTTGGTTGGTGTGACGTTTCTTGGTTTCAAGCCCCGCGCATACGGCTCGGTAGTGACTGAACTCTTAGATCTAAGATGGCCTCCTTGGGCGCTTTCCTTTTGCATGGAAACACCAGTTGTTCCGGTGGTAAATCAGACAGACTTCGGTTGTTTACCATTTACCAAATTTCGGTTGGAATGTAAATGGAAACCCTATTTTGGTCTTCCCAAATGGAAAATTTCTTGAAAGGTAGTCCAAAATTCCCAAACGGAATTCCCAAATGGAAATGTGCGTTCCATTTGTCATTTCTACCAGTTCCAGGGCTTTCGGCTTGGATCGCTCTGTAAACCTGACCGTTGGAAATGTCTGTGTAAATGGAACACGCGCGTTCCGTGGAAATTTTCATTTGGGTATGTGATGCGTACCATTTACTGCAACCGTCGACCAACCGGTTTTCCCGTGTAAATGGTAAACAACCTTCGTTTTTACTGGAATGATCGAAAAATCCTGTACCATCTGCGACGTCCCACTAGTTCCATGCTCCTTGCTGAATTAAAGGCGCGTCTTGGTGCCGTTTTTTGTTAGTACCCAGTCTCTTAAAGAGTAACTCAGTGGAAAAGAAACACACTCGTCCCGTTCCAATTTGATTGAGGAAAAATTGTCCTGTTCCTATTAACCAAAGATTCTTTCCGATTTTTCCATGCAAAAGGAAGGCGCCCCTTGTCGTTGAGCACTTCAACTTCCAGTTCAGACAGATCAGCAGCTGATAATGTGAGTCTAATAATAATAATAGTAATAATAATAATAATAATATGACAGCGAGTAGTGAAGACGTGTTTTAGCGCTGCGTTAAAAAAGTTCGTCTATACCACAAAAGCAAGCCAAGCTGGGAGCGCCAGTATACATCCAGACAAGTATTTACTTTGTGGACAGTCAAACCTGGGATAGATGAGACTCTGGCTGCCTCCTAGCGAAGGAATGCGAGTATATTACTTATTTGGGTTTGAGTTATAACATTGTGTTGACGTTGTACCGGACAAAGTTATGGAGCAAGACGGGACTGGTGTTAGGACACGGACTAGACGAAGGATTAAGTGGACGGACGAAATGAATGCTGCGTTGTTAAGCTGCAAGAAGAGTGCTCAATTGCTAGTGAAATCTAACGAACCACCGCTAGCAGAGAACGGACGCAGAAAGGGCTATATGCTGTTGATGAAAGAACTATGGGACGAAATGGGTTACGAGCATCTCGATTTATCAAGCCAAAACTTGCGCGATCAGGCTGCTTGCCTAGAAAAATCATTAGGCAACGCTGCAATTAACATTGTGAACAGGGTTGGCAGGCGAAGACTAGGAAATATGGAAAGTAATGAAACGGGACAAATCGAGATTGGTGATAATTTTGAGCCACAGCAAAATGCTAATGAGGAGGTTGATTTAGATTTGCATAGCGTACAAGAACAGAGCCGTGTGAATCCCACGGGGCCGGTTAGCACTTTATCACAAGAGGCGTGCAAGCTGTTAGAGAAGGCGACTCAGTTATTCGCTTCAGTTAATTCAGACCCGGGCGATTACAAAAGCCGCCAGATTGACACCAGGACAAAGGAGAAGCCTTCTGGGAATGATCTTGAAAACATCAACAAGACCGTGGAAGAGTTGATGCGGCAAAATACAATTTCGCCGGTGGATTGCAAATTGCGCTCTCTACTCGACTGTGATCGCGTTTTTGTTGATAAAGGGCTGGAAAAAGGAACATTCGGGACATACTAGGTGCAGAAAAGGTCACAGTGACAAGTTTTGAAAGGAGTTTGAAGAGAAAGCTACTGAGTTGCGGAAAAGAATATCCATCGCAAAGGTTGAGTGGGAGCGACTGAGGGGCAACAAAAAAGTCACCAAGAAGGGAAGAAAGAATCGGGCTCTCTTGTTGGAAGAATGTAAAAAGATCTCTTCCTCAGAGCTGGTGAATTATATAGAGAAGAAGAAGGCGCAGTTGCGTAAACTGAAGGCTTGTTTCATTAGGGGGAAAAAGCAGGGCGAGGCAAGATCTCTACATCGCCAATTTACTCAGGATGCAAGGCGGGCTTATGCAGAGTTTGATGCATTATCTGATGTGGAAGAGGCACGCCCCAGGTACCAGAAGATCGCCAGCACTGGTACTAGAGAGGGGGAAATGTTTGGGGATATTGAGGAGGCAAGCGCGTTTTGGAGAGAGCTATGGGAGACGCGAGGGTCTGGGAACAAGGATGCGGCGTGGTTACAGGATTTGGAGGATGCTATCGCCAGGAGAGTGCCACCTCCCCGTGAGGAACCTTGGCAGCTTGAGACATCTCAGGCTGTTAAGGCTCTCCTCAAGAAGAGAAACTGGAGCGCCCCAGGGCCCGACAGGCTCGTAAACTACTGGTGGAAGCGTGCGCATGCGCTTCATGACGGAGTCACGTGGGCGTTCATGGCGAACTCTGAGAGTGAAGAGGAGTACCCTGAATGGTTCTCCGAGGGCAAAACGAGTCTTTTACCGATACCAGGAGATTTCTGCAGTGAAAATCAGCGACCTATAACGTGCTTGAACAACATATACAAGTGGTTCACATCCTGCCTGCAGAGCCCTATGGATAGTCACTTGGATGAATTCGCTCTAATGGAGGGACAACAGAGAGGCGCCAAAGCTGGCTGTAGCGGCATGACAGACAATCTAATGATAGACAGAATGGTGACTCTTGACTGCCACAGGGGTAAGAGAAACCTAAGCATAGCTTGGGTAGACGTTAGGAAAGCCTATGATTCTGTCGACCATACCTGGTTGGCTGAAGTCATGAGGATCCATCGCTTTCCTAAGTGGTTATGTAGAACGATTAGTCAACTCGCTGCTTGCTGGAATACCAAGATTGTTGCTGTCACGAAGCAGGGACCTGAGATCTCCCGTTCGATCCGGTTTATCAAGGGGTTACCTCAAGGCGACGCCCTCTGTCCGCGCCTCTTTACCTTGTGTCTAAACCCAGTAGCCTGGCTACTAGGTGCCACCGAGGGATATAGACTTTCAAAGCCTACAGACACAAAGGTAACCCACCTGTTATATATAGACGATCTTAAGGTTTTCGCGTCGACTGAGGCCAAGCTGAACAGAGTTTTGAAGTCTGCTATCACCGCCATGCAGGATATGGGCTTACATTGGAACCCCAAGAAATCCAATGTCCTGTATGTCAAGAGGGGCACCCAAGTGCAAGATGCGGTGGGGACGTCTCAAGCCAGGGGCCAGTTATAAGTTCTTAGGAGTTCAAGAAACAGTGACACAAGATGAAAAGCTGGCTCTTGAATGTGCAGCCAAGGTGTATCTGAGAGGGTTATCGGTGATATGGATACTTCAAAAATTAATGTGATCAAGTAAGCTGAAGCCACTCAAAAGGCACTAAGGCCACAAGGTAGCGGGCATTACCCCTTAAATCTACCAAAGTAAAGATTGAGCCCAAGCATTAGCAGCCATGTACAGCTGTTTCGGCCTTGTTAGGCCTCATCAGCATGGCATAGCTAATGCTCAGGCTCAAGTACCCACATATCCATAAAACAAGCAGTGAAAACGTAAAGCTTGTGGGATGTGGCTGGAGTGACACACATTAATTTGTGAGGTATATCCTTGTCACTCCAGCCACATCCCACAAGCTTTACGTTTTCACTGCTTGTTTTATGGATATGTGGGTACTTGAGCCTGAGCATTAGCTATGCCATGCTGATGAGGCCTAACAAGGCCGAAACAGCTGTCCATGGCTGCTAATGCTTGGGCTCAATCTTTACTTTGGTAGATTTAAGGGGTAATGCCCGCTACCATGTGGCCTTAGTGCCTTTAGAGTGGCTTCAGCTTACCAAATCACATTAATTTGTGTGGTATAGTCATGTAATCATAAGTCGTATGTCTCCAAACGAACACGAGATCGAGGTTAGACTTCCTCGCTTCACCGCTGACCAAATGGTGACTACGACCGAACGATAGTTACGATCCGATCGAATGCTGTTTCCACGGCGGAACGGATAAATGTGAAATGCCACAGAGGAATAAAGCAATGTAATATAGCTAGAGACAAAATAATTGAAGTACGATCGAATGGAAGGAAGGTATGATCTAATGGCATCAAAGTACGATCGAATGGAAGGAAGGTACGATCCAATGGAATGGAAGTACGATCCAATGGAATGAAAGTACGATCCAATGGAATGAAAGTACGATCCAATGGAACACGGATACGATCCAATGGAATGCAAGTCGCGATTGGATTGCATTTTTGTCCACAATGCACCTGCATAAAAACCCTCTGGAAGCTGAAAAAGGTTACCACTACACCAATTGTTATAGGAGCATTGGGTACTTATACAGACAGACTGGAAAAATACCTAGAGGATATCCATGTCGGGCTTCAAGCCCACATAATGCAGAAGACCGTGCTGTTGGGCTCAGCCCGGATCCTGAGACAAGTTTTGGATTGCTGAGGCTGCTTGTTGCAGTTTACGCCAGAACCTCCAGCATGACATTGCTGTGATTTGGGACACACATAATAATAATAATAATAATAATAATAATAATTATTATTATTATTATTATTATAATAAACTCCCGTTTCCGGTTTCCTGTTTATTTTATTTTATTTTATTTATTTTATTAGCTTCGCCAACTTAACATTACATACACACACACATACACAAAAGATATAGGTTGTACAAAACAGGCAGGGACACCGCAACGGTTTACGCCAATTACTGCGGGCCCGGAACACATAAAATTGAAATAAAAATTACAATAAAAATTAATGTGTAGTTAGTAGCAGCAATCAATAATTCTTGTCAGATTATGGGCTTTGTTGCAACTTGTACAGATAGACTTGAATGAACGAAGATCTTCAGGGTCCTATGATTTACAGAGTGATTGCTTATAGTAACTGAGTAGGTGTGCTTTGAATGAACTGAGGGAAATGGTTACAGAGAGACCAATATCAACAGCTGGAGCGTTCCATATTCTCACTGTGCGGATGAAAAAAGACCTCTGATATGTTGTTGTTTTGCACTTTCTGGGAACAAATAAAGTTATATTTGTGTTGCTATTGGATCTAGTTGCTCTTGAGAGGATGCGTCTAGTGGGGATTACAGTAGGGTTAACCTTAACTAGCCCAGTCACAGATTTAAAGAAGAAAACCATATCTAGATACTCGTGCCAGTAGGACACGGGAAGAAGGTCCAGTTTAATCAGTTTGTCTTTATAAGATTCCTAGTAGAGGAAAGGCAAGTTGAGAATGTATTTTGTAGCCCGGCGCTGGATCCGTTCCGTCTTACGGATCAGTTCTTTCGACTGGTGCGCCCACACTTGAGTGGCGTAGCCGAGATGTGACCTGACAAGCGCGAGGTAAATGACACGTCTCGCTGATGCATTCTTGATAAACCTGGTGTTACGTCTCACAAACCCCAGTATCCTGTTTGGCTTTGCGCACTGGTCGCACACCTGTTTTTTCCATGATAGCTTGTCGGAGATAACGACCCCAAGGTCCTTTTCTGCGCTGGTGACGCCAAGAGGAACCTCCGTTATGTGGTACGTGCAAGGGCGTAGTGAGAGAAGGGGGTTCCTGGGGTGCCCGTGACCCCCCTTTGTAAGCCTTTTTTAAGAAAACAACCTACAATATTTAGGTGGCAATCTGGTGTGTACCTTCTGTTTGACACAGTGTGACCCCTCCCCCCCCCTTTGAAAAATCCTGGCTACGCCTCTGTACGTATTGGTCACAGGGTTGTGTTTAAGGGTAATTTGTTGGGCCCTGCACTTAGGTTCGTTGAACATCAGGCCAGCAGAGGATGACCAAGTGGCGAGGCTGCTTAGATCGTCCTGTAATAACAGGGACACCCAACGAGCCAAATCAACCAAAAGCTGTAGAAAGGCATTCTTAAGTGCCTTATGGTGTTTGAAGTCTGTTTAAAGCGATGTTTTCATAAGCTAGAAGAAGTTCATCTGTTCGGATTCCCTAGCTGAAATCATAATTGCCGAAAATGTTAGGAAACAAAATCTTCCTTTAAGAAAATGCAAGCTGAAATGAACTTTCCACGAACTTTCTAGAAAGGAATTCCGAAAGGAATTCCATTTGTGTCTCTTAGATAGAACGCAAAAGTTATCAATTCTCTGAATCTTGTTACCCTGTGTATTCTATGTTAGGTGACCTCAGGGCTCCTATTGATAGCAGAGATGCTTTGTAAGCTCCCTGAAGGGACTACCCTACCCTGAGGTCTTACCTATTTATTCTTTTTTTTTAATAAAAGTGTCTATCTATCTATCTATCTACAACAAAGGGAAAATGTTGCGGTACGTCATTTTGGAACTTCGATTATAGCACTCGTTGGTATACTCTTTACGCTAAGTTCATTAACTCGGTTGAATAAATATCAACAAAATATTTTTTTGGTCTTCCCAAAGCACATCTTTTTGGAGGTTTTCTTTTTTCCCTTTTAGCCAATAAACTTGTCATAAATATTTTTGTTTGCTTTTGCATGTATAACCCTACTTATGATGAATTTAATATTTCTGTTCTTAGCAAAAAAAAAAACATTGTAATCTTTCTGTTAAGGCATTTGGATTGACTGTGGCCCGAGTAGAATGGCTCGTAATGCTCGAATTAGGCCCCGTTTATATGGAGAAAAGTTGTCCCGGGTAGAAGGGTCACCCGCCTACCCGAGCTACCCTGGGCGAGCCAACTTTTCATACATTTCCTTACAAAACTTGGCGAACCGTTTACATGAGAAACAAAAAGTTGGCTAGGCTAGAAGGGTGACCCTCCTAGTCAGGTCACCCTCTTTCGATGGTAGGGTCACCCTCCTAGCCGAGCCAACTTTTCTCCATATAAACACTTTGGCTCGCCTAGCCGAGCCAACTTTCTCCATATAAACACTTTGGCTCGCCTAGCCGGGTCAACTCGAGTCAAGGTGAGACAATCAGAGCATGTGCGAGTGCTGCTGGCTCGGGCAAAACGGTCAATTTTTTCATATAAACGCTCGGTAAAGTTGACTCGCCTAGGAGGGTGACCCTTCTATGGGACAACTTTTCTCCATATAAACGGGGCCTTAGTTACAAACTTGCCACCGTAGGCCTTGGTTTTTGTGTATGTGTGATCATCGCACTTTTGAACACTATTTAAACTTAGAACTAGTAGTAATCGTAGATTAGAAAGTGCGTTCGAGTATTGGTAGGTCTGGTATGTTAACCCTAAAACCACCATATGGAGGGCCATGTGGTCCATGATGATCTTTGAACACTAAAAGCACATTGACAGCATCTTGGAAAGCCTAAAAAATATCAACTTTGACTAACACAATATTAAAACGTAGTTTCTGAAAATAGTTGTAGCAGCAACGAACAAATTATTGTAGAAATCGGCAATTGTTTGAGCTTTATCCAGACAGTAATCCCCAGAAATTCCTTCAGCTCCTCAGGACTTGTTCCGACCCAACATGGTTTGTTCCTTCGCATGGCAGTGATGAAATCGAAATGACCGATCCGTGGTGTAAAAAGGTGTACAAAATATTTCTCAGACATTTGTTTATCCTGATATAACAAATTTCAGCCGAGGTCGTTTCTTGAGAGGTAAGGTGGCAGATCATCCACTTCAATCGCCAATCCTCGCCACAAAGAACCTTCCCTGCTAGCAGAGGTCTCTGGCAGAACCCCAATTTCTTCGTGTTCAACAACTAGATCAAACAGGTCTTGTTTTCGAAAGATTTTGTCGATTCAATTCCGCTTTTACTCGATGAATTGTCCACTCATTATAATTGTATCGCCGCCATTTTTACTTTCGCCATTTCCAGGTTGTAGCAGCTCATTTAAGACATTTAGAAATCACTTTCGTCTTCCTCACCGACGGCCGCCATTGTGAAACTTGGCGATGTTCGCCCCCGCAGATTGCTTGCAGATTGCAGGTGCAGCTCTTGTCAAGACCCACCCGTTCACCCGTTCACGCGTTGTCCAAAAATCTCGATTCAGTCTGGATTAGAACTGCGTTCTGCGAACGCAATTATTATTATTATTATTATTATTACGAGGCAGAATGCTTTGCGCAACGAAATTGTGACGTCATTCAAAATGGCGCCGAAAAGGTGAATCATGGAACGAAAAAACACGGGTCAGCTTTCGCTTGCGTGCACAGGGAACCTATGCGATAACAGGCAACCCAGAAGATTAGGAAGCGTTCTTCCTTCGTCGAACGCAATAAGTACTCCCATGAGCTAGAGATTCCTCTAATACTGGGAGGGACTGGTCAACGGTTTAGAGCCTGCGGAGGTGAGGGCAGGCAAAGCAGACTGCTTAAAGCAACTTAATGTGTCGCTAATAAAGTCGAAAATAAAGCCTGAATACTTTTTCAGGATTAATTTTCACTGCTGCTTAAGTTCGTAAAAGCGATGATTATTCACATATTCATTCTTTACTCCGCAGTTCAAATATATGATTTTCAAATGTTGTGTCATTTATCCTTGTTGTTCATCTTTAAATTCCTTTTTTCTTTCACTCCAACTAATTACAGCGTGATGCACAGCCAAAAAGGATGAGAACTCAGCCTGTTTTGTTCCGCATGCACAGTGCGCAGTAAGCTAACCTGTTTCAGGGTTTCAGATATTAGGGGCGAGCGAAGAACGAGGGAAGAAAATCGAGCCTCGCTAAATCTTCGCTTGTTCTCACGCGCTCGCCCCAAATATGAGAGTCTGGAACAGGCTAGAAGTATCAATTATTGTGGTTCGATGCTTATTCAAAATGCTTGTCTGCAACATAAAATGGAAGTCGTTCGTTAAGCAACTTTGTTTCTAAGAAAACACGTTAAGATCTCTAACAGTCATCGTTTGGTGGATGTGGCATGCTCTGCCCCTGAAACTCGATCTGATACTGGGGTTTGGGCGTTTTGGGAAATTACGTTATCTATTTTCGAATGCTGTGCTATTATATACAAACTCTTAAAACATAACCCTAACAGGAACACAAATACAATGGTAGCAGAATTTATATTCATTCTGGTGACGACACAAGTGCAGTAAAACCACAGGCTGTTTTCCAAAATTTACTCCCACTTGCTCCTCTTATATCTACAACACTCTCGAGGAATGAGACGACTGGTCTTTAAAATGCTGTTTAAATATTTACAGATAAAATAGCTTTGATTGGTTGCGTATAAAAACAGTCAATGTTACATGTAAAAGCCGGTGCCATAAAAACTAAACCCAACCACGCCAAGAACATGATAATAATAATAATGATCATTCCAATTTAAAACCGTGTCCGCGACAACACAATTAACATAGTTATTTATCCACAGTGAAGCGGCCGGATTTATAATGCTGTCTGATAACAATATCCGCACATTCGACAACTGGTAACCAGTTTCTGCTCTGTCCATACCCATCAAAAGAGAAAATGTCCTCCAGAGTGAAATTGCTCAGTCTGACCCAGCCTCCACTCTTCCACCACCATCACCCCACAGGACAACCAACACAGTCACTCACAGCTGTTAAGTTAGTTCTACGACCATCACATCACAGGTAGCCTGCATAGCTGGAATTTCGCCCCCACTTCGCTCGGAGAGAGGCGTTACGTTCGGGTTCCTACTCGTTTTTACAATGGATGATCTGCTTTGCAAGCTGATTGCCAAGCTGCCAACAGTCATTTATAAACCATGCCAGGACCCCATCAGTGATCCTGCAACAGTCTAAGTAATGTCTCCCACAGTTGTGACTCTTGTTATCAGTTTATCTATCAGTGTTAGGATTGTGGTACAACACACTCAGCACCTGTCCAACTCCCTTGGTATGCCCCTCCCTGAAGAAGATTCTTGATCCTTCACGAATGTATTCCGGTTGCTTTATAAACTTGAAACGCACTTTAGCTCGCTGACCAGTCCTCAATGAGTCCTGATAAAAAAACATTAAGAAAGTCTTAAGATTTTTTCTCTGGGTATCTCCTTGAAATATTAAACAGTCCTTCAGAACTTTACTGTATTCAGTTTCAGTTTCCTTAATCTATAAAATGCTTCACAGACATACCAGTGAAGAGGATTGAGTTCTCTAAAACTTTATTTAGTTCTCCATGAATTTCTGGAAACACTATTTGTTATAAGGCTGGGTTAGTTGATTATCTAACTGCACCTTGTTCAATTCCTCAATAACTGCTGTTTGGATCACGTTTCCAATGTATACAGTTGCTTGAAAGCGTTTGCTTATTGATGTGGTGTGGAAAAGAAGAAACACTTCAGCCCAGAATCCCACACAGGAACGAGGCTTCTGAACAGGATCTGACAGAATCATACCCTACAACAAATTCAGTCAATCAATCAATCAATCAATCAATCAATCAATCAATCAATCAATCAAACAAAAGAAAACAAACAAGTTTAAAATTGTTTTGAGTTGAATATCCAGAGTAATTTGAAAATGTTGGGCCTAAGCTCTGTTTTTGTTTTCTCTTTCAAGAAGCAGACTGCTGACAAAAAGGTTTGTGGGATAAGTGTCGGAAGATTGTAAGTTGTGTCAAGAGGTTTACACGTTTATATATTTATACAGAATTAAACACCAACCTAGGGGGGAGGGGTTAGAGTTTGAGCTATGTTTGAGCTTGCCACAGCTTTTACGTGTCTACGTCAGCTGTTGGTAAGAAATACTGTGCTAGATTACCCGTCTCAGTAAGCTCCTGTCTACCCCACTGATAGCCACTGATGCAGCCTGGCCTGCACGCACAACGCGACAAGGCGCACGGTTTCTCTTCACAGACGTGACAGCCACTGGATAAAAGCCACCATCTATGGATGGACCCAGAAGAAGCTGATCCCCCTCACGGAGAACCCCTCTGAAGACATAAAGAAGTTCGGAATAGAAATATGAGTACACTGGTATGCCCCAACCACAGCCTCAGATGACCTGGATGGGGAGTTGATACAAATTCTAATTATGCACTGTCCAAACTCATTAATAATACATGAGATATATCTGATATAAATGCCGCCCAGTTGGCTCAGTTGGTAGAGCACCGGATTGCTGAGAGAAAGAGCACAGGTTCAAACTTCAGACCATACCACAAACCAAAGTCTTAAAATAATTGGCAAGATTATGCTGACTGTGTGCTCAACATCTGCTTCAGCTCAGATATCACATCATTGGGCAGTGACATTAAGCCATTGGCTTTGTCTTCTTCACCTCAACATGGAAAACTGGAAGGGGATGTAAACAAACCCCCACATGATTGAAAAGAGTGGTAAGTTCCCGGTGCTGTGGTCTGACCTCACATACATCCCAGGGTCGGGTGGGTGCTGTGGTCTGCCCTCGCATACATCCCAGGGTCGGGTGGGTGCTGTGGTCTGCCCTCCCACACATGCCAGGGTCGGGTGGGTGCTGTGGTCTGCCTTCCCACACATCCCAGGGTCGGGTGGGTGCTGTGGTGTGCCCTTCCACACATCCCAGGGTCAGGTGGGTGCTGTGGTCTGCCCAGTAGTATAGGGTGTCAGTGTCGGCCCCTTGCAAGGAATTAAAATCGCGGGAAAATTGTCCCCCTAAATATACCCCCGTCATGGCAGCCGCACCACAGCAAGATATTTTGGCGGAGTTCGACCCCCTTTTCCCACCTGCGAGACCAGACCAGCAAACAAATTACCAAACAATGCTCGCAACACTGTTTGGTGCTCCTGAGCTCGAAGGGGTGGAAACCCAAAGTGGCCATCAGTTCGCCTGATGGTGGGTCAGCAACAATCTTAACAAAGACAAGACAAAAACCTTCATGAATAAGATTGAGGAAGTGGCCAACATCTCCTTTTACATTCGTTATTCGTATTCTTATTGGCTGTGTTTCGGTCCATCGCCCCCCTCGGGGGTCAGAAATCCAATACATGACAGGTTAGCAAGGTTTCACTATGGCCCTTTCGACCTCGAATACTTTCAGAGACCAAACAGGATCTGTGGCCCTTCTCACACTACCTTCCAACTCCCCAGGTTGGAACAGATAATGCACTTCGACGCCTGCAGGGAGGGTTTTTTCGGCCACACCAACAGGTTTGGAATACGGAGTTGCCGGCTGAGCAAAAACAGATTGTTTTCGGATCGCATCTGTGGGTTTCAACCCCGTCAGCCACATGGTTTGTTGGTTGAGCACAGCAACAACCCTTGGAAGCCTTGCCACCCACACAACAGACCGCACCCCTTCCGGCAGTTGCATTTCAACGGATTTTTTATTGGTGCCCAAACAGGCACTCGGCAAGTGTGCAGTTGAAGCATTCCACAATCGCCTGGTCGCGGTGAATTTCAACATGCCCCTGGTGAATGCCCATTCTGTGTGCCTCCATGACTCTGGAAACAGCCCCCATGAACTCTCTCCCTGGGTCCACCTGCAGCAGCTTTGGCCATCTCAAAGGTCTGCGCTTGTAAATCCTTTCAAAGGCTCACGCCACCTCGTCAGAATTTTTCGAGGTCAGAGGCTCAGCTGCCTTGAAGTGGCTGGCCACATCGACCACAGTCAGCGCGTATTTGAACGTTTTGTTTCACACTTTGTCGTGCGGCATGAAGAGCAGGTCAGCTTGGTGCACCACATTGGGCGTTGGCACATCAAACTTCGGCTGAGGAATGTGCCACGGTGCAGGAAGAAAGATCTGCCAAAGAGCCTGCTTTTGCAGCCATTGTTTTGCCACACTTTCCGAAACCTTTGCAGCTTGGGCCAATTTTTTCACTGCGGCAAACCCTTTCCAATAACCTTTCAGGCTGTAATAAATTTTTGAAAGGTGTTTTTGCATTTTGAACATATAAAACAGTAGGAAAGATGGCGAACGCACACCAATGTTGTGGCAAAAGAATGATTGAGGATTATGTTGCTTTCGGGCTCATGTGTCGGCGCTGTGGAAAGCCTTAGGAGCTCGGCACACCAAACAAAACCAGGGAGGAGGTGGGAATAATAGCAAACACACACGAATGTTGTGGCAAAAGAATGATTGAAGATTTTGTTACTTTCGAGCTTGTGTGTTGGAGCTGTGGAAAAGTTGAGGAGCTCGGCACACCAACCAAAACCAGGGAGGAGGTGGGGTGGACAGCCAACCCTGTTTCACGAACCCACCTTCACAAAATTCTTGAGAAACACGGAATATTCGACGCCGTCAACACCATTTCAGCTGGCAGGTGAGAACTCTGCGACCTGTCTCAGTGGAAGTTTTTGGGAAACCTCATCCAAAATTTCAGGGAGTTTTCCACCCCCAAGTTGATGAATTACGTTTGCTTTCTGCACAATTTCTTTCAAGCGGTTCCAGAAGGAGTCTGGCCGTGCAAAAAAGAAATTCTCGCACACCTCATTCCTGTTGCCAAGAAATACACCCAGCAACACGTTGCCAGGTGAAAGAAGGTTCGATGGCTGGTGGTGGGCCTGAATCAAACGTGATTGCGACCTTCACTCCATGACAAAACGTTTGGCGTATTTCGCCTGGATGTTTTCGGGGATCTCCATGCAGTGGTCGCCGACGAAGTCGTCAACCATTTTCAGCTTGTCAAGAAATGCTTCTTCATCGAAAGCCTCACCCCTGAGGTGGAAGCGAATCACGTCGAGAATTTTTTTGTACTCAACCCTTGTGAAGTTGGCCTTCTCCGCTTTTTTGCCATATTTTTTGAAGCTGGCGACAGCTTTGACAACAAGCCCGAAACCGGTCAAAGTGGCAAAAACAGCTGGATTCAAGGTAATCCCCCCAGCAATTGCGGAAGTGATGATGGCCTTGCCTGCCACGACATTGCAAATCAGGTTTTTTCTTTGAAAGGAACGGAAGAGCTTGTCGTAGCCCCAATGTTTCTTGTGGTAAAAAGCGTAAAGCTTCTTAAACATCTCCACAGTTTCCTTTTCAAGCGCCAGGTCGATGTGGTTGAAATAAAAAATGCGGAGTTTGGGTGCGGCGCCCACCATATACAAAGAAAGGAATTTTATGCGACAAACTTGGCGGTCAACCGTGCATGCGAGCCGGCTTTAAGGCCTGTTATTTTAAACAACAACCCTGTTGAGTTGGAGGGTATGGAAAGTTCCCCCCTCGGGTGGGGGGATTCAGTTGACCACTCGCCTGTTCCTTTTGGAATATGGAAAACATGGAGGGGGTGGGTCCCAGAGTCAATATGGAGTAGCCCGGGAACATCGGGACCGGGCACCAAGTGTAATTCAAGGCGGCTGATGCGGCTGAAGAGGGTGAATGGGGCCCAAAATTGGGGCATGCTGAAATTGTCCTCGAGTGCAGATGTGGTTGTAAAAAGGCCACTGTCGACTTGGCAAACCATTCCAGGCCAAATGACAGGTTTGAAAAATGCAGGGCTCCATTTTGGTACCTGAATAAAAGAGTATCATTATTGTAAACAGCCTGGTCATTCAAATTTAAATTTCCACCCAACTTTGGTTCTTTGAGAAGGAAGGTATTCATGTTGACATTACTTAACATCATTACTTCTCCATTTGTTCCATCAAACAATGATACAATTCCATCTTTCACATGTTGTCTGTTCAAATCAAGAAAATCACCAAGTTTTGGTTGGTACAAGGAAAACCCATTCATGTCGAGTGAGGTTTGCATCTCCACTCCCGCACTGCCTGGGCTTGGTCTGAACAAGTTTTGACCGTCCAAATCTCCTCCCATTTTTGGTTTCACCAATGTGCGACCATTCAAATCAATATTTGAATACATCACTAATTCTCCATTTTTATTCACAGTACACACCCTGTCATAAATATTCGGATCCAGATCGTTATAAAATCCCTTTGCTCCATAAATGATCATATGACCAACAATATTTTGGATTGGCACCCCCGGGGAGTGTGATGGAGTGTGTTTTATGTCAACGAAAAGGTAGTTGGGGGCTTGTGAACTGAAATGATTGAGGTAGAAGTAAATAGTTTCCACCTTTGAGAAACCACTATCTGTAACCACCTCATGCAAAGGACCATTAAATGTTGAGCTCGCTGAAAGTGTCCATCCCATAAAGTAACGAGATGGAATAAATTCTACTTTAACTGTGTAGATCCCCAAAGGAAGAGGATGAAGATTGAAACCAATTCGAGAGTCAAAACCTTTTGATTGGTGTGCTGTTAACGCATCCTCGGAGACCCAGGGGCAGATAGTCGGGTTGGGACGAAGATTCAGGACGAGCGAAAGTTTACAAGACGGACAGGAGAGCCCCTGGGAACATTTCTTTATTGGACTCGTTCCAGAAGCCATTGAAATACAGTTTCCTGATTGGGCGGAAATTTTCTGGCAAGGAATTTTTTTTCTGCCCAATCTGCGATCAGCTTATATATCGCACTCCTTTCGTGACTTCTTATACTGAGGGTCAAACGTCCAATCTGCTGTCAGCCATATTTTCAATCGCTGTATCGACACTTCGAGGAAAGTTATGGTGGAAAGGGACCTGCAAAACCCAGATATCGATAAATTCAACTTTTAATCAAGCAAAAATCACCTGTAGGGAACTAGAAAAATCAAGATGAAGACCGATTGCAGGTATCGTAAACTTCACGTGAAGAATTGTTGACAACTCGGCCACAATTGTTGTTGTTTGGTATGAACTTTTGTTTTTCTCTGGTTTACTCACAGGCAGTGGGCCGCTCCTGAAACTTTTCGGGACGATGGAATTTCTGTTGCACAGGCCAGGCAAGTTTACTGATCGGGCAAGTGAAACGCGGCCGTTGAATTTTGTTTTGCTCAGGAAATCGAACCGTCCACTGCTTACAATTGACTCGAAGTCGGGTCTCAGCTCAGCTCAGCTCAATTTTGAGAGAGACCTTGAAATGGCCTGAGAAAATCCAGTTTAAAATAATTTACCAGTAGTCGTGGTTGTCTGTCCATCCACTCATATTATGACAATCATGAAAGAGTAGGTTAAGTGGTTAAGGTCATTGGACTTGATCAAATCAAAATCAGTTTCCCAGTACTCTGACATTCTCTTGCATACAGATGCCATTTTGACGTTGATGTGAGTTCAGATTGTGCTTTTAAAATAGGTGATTACCTTCAGTTGGTTATAGAGTAAGACTCGAATAGAAACTACTTCAGTGTTTTGTGGGGAAAGGCATGGAAAATGGCATGTATTATGTTGAGATGAAAACAGATTTTTACAAAAATCATCACTCTTGTGAGCATATAGACACTTAATGTTTTCCTCATTATTGGTAGAGTTAGCATAATTTTTGAGACATTAGCAGATTTGTGGCAGATGTTTTGCATGGTAATTGGGGTACGGTATTGACCTGATACCTTTTGTAGCATTACAGAGCTTTCATAGCTCCTAAGAATTAGGCAGTGTGGTATGGTATTGCTGAACATCTTGTGCAATGCACTTACTATGATTAGCCTATTACAGGTGTTTCAGTGAATGATGATGGTAAACTGACTTGTGTTTTGGGAAATTGTTTGTGTTTTGAGAAACTGTTTCGTGTTATGGGAAACTGATTTTTGTTTTGGTAAATTGATTTGTGATTGACCCTTTTGAGCAAGGTGAAAGACCAACAGATAACAGATGGACAATTAAATTTTAAGAATAATTTTAAATTTTTTTGTACCCCCTTCTCAAAGTGAGGGTGTAATTTCATCTTTGGTAAACTCATTGGAAATTTCATTTAGTACAAGGTAGGCTTCTCCTGAAGTGCTGCCAGCTGGCTAAAAAGTGGCTTCTTGAAATTTTGAGCCACCTGCTTTTCAGTGAAAAGTTTCCAGGCTGTTTAAATTCTCATAAAATGCCACCTTCTTGTTAGATTCCAGTCAGCTACTCTATAACCTAATAACAACTCTAATGCCATAAGGCGTGTGACAAATAATCAATATCCAAACAATATCCAAACAATATCCAAAACAGGTTACATGTACATTGGAAACTTGAATTTAAAATTACATCTCACTATCAAGAAAACTTCTGAACAAACAAAAAATAAATGAAATAACAATCCCCTCTAGTTTTATTTTATTGTTTGTTTTGTTTCCACTTTATCAAAAAAGGGGATATCTTACTGAGAAGCTACTAAATTTTCTTGTCTGAGTGACCATGTTAACATATTTTGTAATAATTATTCAGGTTATGGGTATGGTTTGTTGTGTTTAATTTGAAACCTACCTTAAAATAATTTAACTATACTTAGCCATACCATTGTATCAGCCTAACTGTTTGACTCAGTGAACTGTATAGTTGAGAATGATTTGTCAGTAGGTAGTTATCAAGGGTCTTTCAGCACAAAATGCTTTTACACTATCTGAGGAACTGAAAACATGGTTTCTTAATTAACTGGAAGCATTCTCTCATGTTTTAAAAATTGTCAAGGAAAAGGGCGGTGACACAGAGAACCCATTCCAAAATTGGTGTGGTCTCATGGAAGAAATCAAGTCCTTTCCTGGTGTACCACTGCTTTAGCAATCACAGCAACTACAGCTGTATCATGCAAAAATGGAATTCAATAATTGTTATGTTATGGATACACTTGAGCATTTATAAAGACAAGAGTGCATACAAGACACTAAACATCCTGCATCAACTTTTAAACAATTTTATCTGAAACTTTGCAACCTAAAAGTTGCAGCTCAGTCAACATAATGTAAATGTTTCATTAACTTTTTAACTGAGCTCAGCACCACTGTGGTAAAAGAGTTCATGGAAAGCTTGTGAAAATTACCATGCATTTTGCATGTACAGTACAACACAATTACCAATTATTTTTAAGGCAATCTGCATATTTTTATGCACACCCTGGGAAGAAAAGCATATTGGCAAACACATACCAGTCAAAAAAAATATGAAAACCAAAACATTGCAATAGATCACAGTGGAACTGTACACTTTCTCTAAGGCCTTTCCGTGGTCTCTCTCAAAATTGAGTTGAAACGGTCGATTCCAAGGATTAAACCGCCGAGCTGTGTGCTTCTCGCCCGATCGGCAAAGTTGTCGGGCCCGTGCAACAGAAATTTCATCACCCCGAAGAGTTTCAGGAGCAGCCCACTGCCCATAAGTAAACCACAGAAAGAAGCCCAAACCAAACAACAATGATCCTAACCAGAGAAACTCAGAGACCGAGCTATGTGCTGTTCTTTGCGTGAAGTTTACAATGCCTGCGGCGGTCTTCATCTTGATTTTTCTAGTTCCTTACAAGTGATTGCTGCTTGAGTTCAATTTTAATTTGTGGATTTCTGGTTTTTGTGGGTCCCTTGCCACCAAAATGTTCCTTGTAGGATAAATCCGTCGAACAAACGAGGCAAGTGGAACCGTAAAATATGGTTGACAACAGATTCACCGCTTACTTGTTGGTGTAAGGAGTCACGAAAGGAGTGCGATATATAAGCTGACCGCCGATTGGGCAGAAAAAAATTCCTTGCCAGAAAATTTCCGCCCAATCACGAAGCTGGATTTCAATAGCTTCTGGAAGGAGTCCGATAAAGAAATGTTCCCAGGGGCTCTCCCGACTGTCTTGTAAACTTTATGATCCCCCATGTTGAGATTGCCTGTCATTGGCTGACTGCCGTCCCTTTTCATGAAGGAACCACCAGAATCATCCACATATTTTTTGGTTGCAGTGTCACTGTCTGCAGTTGGAGGATTAAGATCAGTTATCCGCTGCTGCCCCATGTTCAAGGCCCCATACATCGGTTTTGTGCCGTCTCTTCGGAGAAAATACTCTACATAATCTTTGTTCACCGCGACCTTGAGGTTAAAGGGGGGTGCAAGATTCACGATTGCGTTGTTGTTCATGTTCAAGTCTTTTTGCGCAATTGCGTTGAATTTGGTTTGCAAACCTTCGTCCACATATTTTTTGTTGACAGCGTTTTCAGCAGGAGTGTTGGAATCGACGTCTGTCAAATCTTCAATGGTGTACCCAGCCATGTTCAGATCATCAAGTGCTGGGTCACTTCCGTCCCGTTTCAAACAAAGCGCTATTTCAGAGTCAACATAGCTTTTGTTCATGGCATCGAGAATGTCCTTGGGGTAAGCCGTGTTGGTGATAAGGTTTCTTCCCATATTGATGTCGCCTGTCATTGGGATGCTCCCGTCAAGTTTCAGAAAAAGCTCCTGTCACCGAGCCCGTTGGTCCCTGTGGGCCTTGCGGGCCTTGTGCTCCTTGCAGTCCTCTGAGCCCTTGAATCCTGCGTGGGCCTTCCGCCCCGTTGGGGCTGGCATCGCCTTTGTCGCCTTTGGAACCTTGCACCCCTTGCAGTCCAGCATCCCCGTGGTCGCCTTTCAGCCCTTGTGGGCCCGTTGGTCCCTGTGCCGGTTGGCCCATGTGGACCTTCTTCACCATGAGAGCCTTGCAGGCCTTGAGGCCCCTGCAGGCCGTGCTGGCCAATGCCCATGTGGGCCCGCAGGGCCTTGCGGGCCAGGATCACCTTTTTGCCTGTGTGGGCCTTGTGGGCCTGGCGGCCCAGCAGGTCCTGGGGTTCCTGGGGCCATGCTTTTCAGTGTTCCGCTTTCTGGATTGTTGAACGCCCCCATTTATCTTTCTTCGTCGAAAATTTTTTTCCTTAATTTCCTGGGTTTGTCGTAGTAAAAGAAGGAAAACTTCTTGTCGGTGGCGTGGCTCAACAGGTTGTGGTCGACCCCCAGCTTGTCGGCGATGCGTTTGTTCTCCCTGGGGAGGAAGCTGAAAAGGCAGAAATGGCTGCAGTTGTCCCGGATGTTTTTGGGGACCTTGTAGTAGGTTTGGGTCTGGTAAATGACGCTGCAGTTTTGGTGCCGGCCGTTGATGAAATAGTTTATGATGTTGTTCTGGTTCTTTCACAAACCAAGTCGTCAAACACAACTATTTTTTGGTTGTCAGGCGGCAATTCTTCCAACGGGATTATTTCATCACCGAGGGCCTTGATGACCTCGTACCCCACCTCGGGGTAGATGTTTTCCGCAAAGTCCTGAAGCAGGGCTTGATACTTGTTCTGGTGGAGGTTTTTCAAAACGAGAAAGACTTTGTCGAACTCCGACAGCTTGTAAAGCATGTGGAGCAGGATGTTCTTGCCTGAATTGCTGGGCCTGCAGATCAACATCTTAAAAATCGTTGTCGGGCATGGCCGGATGCCCCTGCCAGAAACTGTTTGTGGCAGCGACATCGAGATCGTAGTTCGGAATTTTCATATTCCTATATAATGTCCCTGAAGAAGTGGCGACAGAAGGCAGAAGCTGAGGCAGAGGTCGAAAGGCAGGAGCAAGAAATCCGCCAGAAATTCAAAACAAACAAAATCAGCAAGGAGTTTGGCCAGGTCGAGGCTGAAAAGCTTTTCAAACCCATCACGACCAGGCTGGACATGCTGATGAGGCCTAACAAGGCCGAAACAGTTGTCCATGGCTGCTAATGCTTGGGCTCAATCTTTGCTTTGTTAGATTTAAGGGGTAATGCCCGCTACCTTGTGGCCTTAGTGCCCTTTAGAGTGGCTTCAGCTTACTTGATCACATTAATTTGAGAAGTATGCTTGTCACTCCAGCCACATCCCACAAGTTTACGTTTTCATTGCTTGTTTTATTGATATGTGGGTACTTGAGCCTGAGCATTAGCTATGCCATGCTGATGAGGCCTAACAAGGCCGAAACAGCTGTCCATGTCTGCTAATGCTTGGGCTCAATCTTTGCTTTGTTAGATTTAAGGGGTAATGCCCGCTACCTTGTGGCCTTAGTGCCCTTTAGAGTGGCTTCAGCTTACTTGATCACATTAATTTGAGAAGTATGCTTGTCACTCCAGCCACATCCCACAAGTTTACGTTTTCATTGCTTGTTTTATTGATATGTGGGTACTTGAGCCTGAGCATTAGCTATGCCATGCTGATGAGGCCTAACAAGGCCGAAACAGCTGTCCATGTCTGCTAATGCTTGGGCTCAATCTTTGCTTTGTTAGATTTAAGGGGTAATGCCCGCTACCTTGTGGCCTTAGTGCCCTTTAGAGTGGCTTCAGCTTACTTGATCACATTAATTTGTGAAGTATGCTTGTCACCCCAGCCACATCCCACAAGCTTTACGTTTTCATTGCTTGTTTTATTGATATGTGGGTACTTGAGCCTGAGCATTAGCTATGCCATGCTGATGAGGCCTAACAAGGCCAAAACAGCTGTCCATGGCTGCTAATGCTTGGGCTCAATCTTTGCTTTGGTAGATTTAAGGGGTAATGCCCGCTACCTTGTGGCCTTAGTGCCCTTTAGAGTGGGTTCTGCTTACTTGATCACATTAATTTGTGAAGTATGCAGGCTGGACAAAAGTTTGGTGCCCCCCGCACCGGAGGCAGAAGGCCCTGACTATGACATGGACAAGTTCGACCAAGTCAACCCATTTGGTTGGGAGGCTTTCACGCTGGAGGCCCCAACCCCTCCTCCATCACCAACTGAGGAAGAGGAAGAAGAAGCAGAAGAAGAAGAGTTTCCCCTCCCACCGCCCCTCTTGAAGAAGAGGAGGAGGCAGCCAGTCTGCCCCTTCCCCCACCCCAACCCCCGTGCCCAACATGGGAACAGCCAGAAGCGCCGGAGTTTCTCGAAAAACGCGCCGAATCAAACAGGCTGCGCTCGCTCAGCAGCCTCATCACGAAAATGAAACAAAAACCGAACCCTGCCGAAGAAATAGTGAAAGACCCCAACTCACCATTGCATGGCTGGTCTTTGGCAGATCTTGAATGAGAAAAAAACCAAGATTCTTGAAAAAAGACAATAGAAAAGAGAGGGGCGGCAGGAGGTTTCGCCACAGCAGCTTCAAGCAGGGAAAAGGACGTTGAAACCAACTCCCCCCAAAAAGACGAGAGCCCGGCCCCCCACATTTATTTATACCAGATAGGTAAATTCATGTATCTATTTAAAAGAGGTTTACTTCCTAATTATTTTCGTGATATGTTTCCTCTCACAAACCAGTTACATTCGCATTATACTAGAAATTGCAACCTTTTTTACATACCTCCCTGCTGAACTAATATTCGAAACTTCTCAATTTGGTTTCAAGGACCTAAGTTTTTCAACTGGTTAAGTCATGAAATTCAAAACGGTGAAAGCATCCGTTTGTTTGGGAAAAGACTTAAAAATTCCTTCTTTCTTAGGCAAATATACTCATTGTTGAGCTACAAACTTCTTCTCTTCTTTTCTTTTTAAAATAATACATTTCATATTTCATGCAGTCCCCGTAATTCGTATGATGTACCCTATATTGTCAGGAAGCCTATAGTTCATAAGCCCCGGGCTTCTATATAGGCTTTCTTGTCATTACCATCTTAAACATTTGTAGTCTATCCTCTTAAGTTTAAGTTGTTATAAATTTCTTGTGTTTTATATTTTTTAAATTTCTAGTGTATTTTTATGTGGTTAATGGCAAATAAAAAATAAAAATAAATTAATAATAAAAAAAATAAAATAAGCCATTTTGAGCCGCCGGCCCTCGATCAGCGGACTGGAAGCTGAGGAACTCTCTGAGCAAGAGTGGGAAACGGAAGGTTCCGGCTTTGGGGCCACCGTCGAAAAAATGATCGACCGGTTGTATGGGATGCTTGGTTCGATCAGAGCCGGCAACACTTCGATGAAACTTCAAGCCCAGGTTGTTTCTTTGCTCCCAAAACTTGTCAAACAGGGTGTTTTGAATGAGTTTCAAAGACAAAAAATTCTCCACGATTATATAGCGCAATGAGTTTCAACCTGTTGCTCGACTCGCGCCTTGTGAAGCTGCAGAACAAAAAGACCAAAAGCCCCAGGTTTTCACAATTTTCTTCAATCCGCCGATTGAGTTGGAGTCAGGGAAAAAATACAAAGCGGTGTTGAACAGGCTGATCACCATGAGCTACTCGTGGTACAACATTGCAGAAGCTTTCAGAAACAACAAACTGAAGTGGAGGAAAAAACTGGCGATTGGCAAACTCTGACTTTTCCTAATGGGATTCATGATTACACCACCATCAACCATTACTTGCAGGCTCATACGGGGTTTGTCGATCCAACGGCCACAGACAAAGAGGGCATCTTCAATTTGTATTTCGACTTCACCATTTACCAGGTTGTGTTTTTGGTGGCAAAAGATTACGAAATAGACCTCTCTGTCGGGGAGTTTGCCAGTTTGCTTGGCTTCAAGAAAAAGACTCTGAAAGATGGCACCAATTTCGTTGGAGATGTGATTCCAAACATCACCCGGAGCGTCAACTTGGTTTTTCTTCATTGCGATCTGATAACACGGCTGGCGAACAATGTGCCAAGCAACGTTTTGTACAGCTTGTCCACCACAGATCTCCGGGTCAGTTACCCTTTCAAAGAAGAACCCTGTCGACTTGAGTTCCACCCCGTCAACAAAAGCTGGATTAATTCTGTGCGGGTACAGGTCACATACGGGAGAAACAACATCATCGACCTCAACAGGCTTGATGTAGCTTTGAGCCTCACAATTGAAGAAGCATGAACCGGGTGAGAGGAAATTCTTGCCAAGGTATACAGAGCGACAATGGTTTTCCCAAGCCAGTGGATGAAGTTTTTTGACGAGCGTGCTGGACGCTATCGCTTCAAACACAAAGGCTCGGGGCTATCCGTGACACCCTCCTTTCTGGAAAGAAGGTCAAAAAGGGCGCAACCCAAGCCACAAAACAAACCGCCAAAGCGGCCGCTGATAAGGTGGGTCAAAAGGTGGGCCAGGTTGTGGTTGAAAAAGGGGGCGACAAGATTCGACAAATATTACGGAAGCACCACCCCGCTTCAAAGGGGAGGGTGCAAGCACTGCCCCCATCTGACGCAAGGTGGAAGTTGAGCCAAATTTTGGCAAAGTAACTTTGAAGTTTCTGCCTTGGAGCAGAAATTTTTTGCCATGAATATACCAATGGTTTTTCAGTCGCCGCGCTTTGTTGAAAAGGTGGATTATGAGCAGGTGAATCTGGACACCCCACTCGCACTGCCGGGCAATGGACAGCACCAAACCAAAACCAGGCTGAAGTTCTCAGTGAAAGACAGGGACGTTTTCTGTGACTGGTACAACGCATATTTTCATGTTGAATACACCTTCGAAGCTCTCGCGGACAAGGCAAACATTGCGAACAATGCACAAACAGCCCCGGTCAACAGCTCTTTCACGCTGGTAAAAAACATGACTGTGCGGTCAGCTGGGAAATCTGTTTATGAGGCAACCTCCACAAGGTGATTTTCATCAAAAACCTGGTGGAATATTCTGGCGATTTCACGCGAACTGTGGCCAAGGGAGAGTTTTGGTATCTGGACAGCGACAACACAACTGTGACAAGAACCCTCTTCACAAACACCGGAATCCAGGCAAGGCATCTCCTTTTGCGGGGTGGTGCCACCGTCAAGACCGTCATTCCCCTCAACCGCTACTCCTTCTTCGAGGAGCTGGTGGACAAACTCTTGCCTCCGATGCAGCTTGAGTTCGAAATTGTGCTGCAGGACGACAATGAAATGATCTTTCAGAATGATGGCACTGGGCAGCGAATTGTGGTCTGAAAGTTCGAATTGTGGGTTCCAAGACTGCAGCTGTCCCCAGAAGGGTAGAAGCTTGTCAATGAAATGTTCATGAAGCCTGCAAAGTGGACCTACTTGAAAGAGACGCTGCACACCAGCACCAGCCGAGGAGATGCCGGCGGGCAGTGGCAAATTACCCCTGGCGTGAAAAACCCCAAACATGTCTTCGTTTTCTTCCAACAGACGCGGAAACAAAATGCTCTGCAATACAATCCCTTCAGCTTCGACACCTTTGACCTTGATGGGGACAATTCGGCAAAATTGTCCACCTGCCGGCTTCAATATGGGGGAGATTATTACCCCGAACTTGATTATGAAGGTGATGACCAAACACGCATCCGCCGCGACCTCATCCAGTACAGGTACAGGAAAAATGATTGCAACACGGAGACCCAGCTGAATGTGGCCAACTACTCCACCCTTTACCCTGTCCTTTACTTCGCCCTCAGGGCGGTCAAAGAAAGCGTGACGGGCGACCCGAAGAAGTTGATTTTGCATTACCAGTTGAACGAAGCCGCCAACGCTCAGAATTACACCATCTTCGCCGCTGTCCTGGGATGAAAAAATCATTTCTCTTGATGTAAGATGGCGACAGTGTATCATCCGTTCAAGCTTGCGCTGATGGACGGGCAAACGCTGATGGACGCGTCAAACCCGAACAAATTGGGCACGGCGACGACCTCCTCCTGACTGCCACACAAATCAACTGAATGAAAATGGCTGCCAGCGAAAAGCACGGTACTGATGTGAAAATGAGCAAGATGCAGATCAGCAAAACTGCACAGCGCAGCGGTGGCGGTGGTAAAAACCTTTTTGGGAAGGGAAGAACCTTTGTGAGGAAATTGATTGAGTTTTTCAAAGAAAGTATTTATTTTTGGTCACGGTCAAGCTGATCAAATCGATCAAATATTTCCCTCAAAGTTGGCTTGTAATCACACAAAGTCTCATTTATGGTTTTGCAAAGAACTTTGTAATAAAAAACACAGTGTGGGCTTTGTTGTGGATTTTCTTTGAACCCCTTGACAAAAAGATGGGGATCAATTCCTTGCAAAAGAAGCTCTTTCACCATTTCATAAAATTTGGGGTTAATTCCATAATGTGGACAAGTTTTCAACATTTCCACAAAATTGCAATAAAAACGCTGCGAAAACACTTCACCATTTGGAAGCAGAGGTGGATCTTTCTGACTTTCAAAACTGTTTATGGGGTCCATCAATCCCTCCCCTCCTCTCTCTAAAAGGCCGACGCCTACTCCACATCACCCACTCCGGCTGCATCCCAAACCCCAAACCATTCATCCCACACCCAAGCGGGGTGGTGGGGCTCCGTTTCTGAGACAGATATCGTCCTCGTTGCAGCCAGTGCATTTCAAACAACGGTCAGAACTGAAGTCTTTGGGGGCCGAGTAGCGAACCTGAATGGGGTTTTCCTCCTCGCGGGGTGGTGTCATTGGGTGTTGTGGGGGAAAAGGTGCCGATTGTGGTTGGAGGGGTTGAGGAAGAGAGGGGGGTGGCAAGGTGAACAACCGCATGATTTCTTCCTTCATTTCTTGACAGCTCCGGCGAGGTGGCGCGTGAGGGGCAGCCACCGGTAGCCGCTTTCTGTGTGGCGCTGGCCACTTGCCTTCCATCAATCCTACCCCATACCTCCCTCTCTCTAATATGGTGACCCGGTATCTTTGTCCAACTTATAAGCTCCTGCTTTCTTGGTTTACCCGCTTATTCCCAACCACCCCTTGTCGCTTTACTCCTTGGATGCTGAGTAGTATAGGGTGGGCTCCACAAATACAACCAGAGCCACCACACCCCGAGGAGCGAAGCGATGAGGGTGTGGTGGCGGAGGTGGTATTTGTGGAGCCCACCCTATACTACTTACCCTCCCACACATTCCAGGGTCGGGTGGGTGCTGTGGTCTGCCCTCCCACACATCCTAGGGTCAGGTGGGTGCTGTGGTCTGCCCTCGCACACATCCCAGGGTCGGGTGGGTGCTGTGGTCTGCCCTCGCACACATCCTAGGGTCGGGTGGGTGCTGTGGTCTGCCCTCGCACACATCCTAGGGTTTGGTGTAGGCTGGGTGTTGGGCTGACCATGCACTTATCCCCAAGAGCCTCTGCTGAGGACCCATGCACCACTTAGTGTGGAAGGGATGATGATGATGATATCTGATATAGACATAGCTAAATTTTACGGCAGATTTTCTAAAGCTTTTGAAGCCATTCAATAAATTTGCAATTTGTGTTTTATTAAGTCCTAAGGCACACTCGTGCTCATTTTAAAAAACCTTGCATGGTAGTGATAGAGTGGGACAACCAAGATGGGCTCATGAGGTTTAAATTTACGGACATTAAATTTAATTTATGCTTTCCCTCATTGTTCAGATCTTGTGGCTCTTGTAAGTTGAGAAAATGACTACCGAGGGGCATATTTTTCTCTAAACATTTTAAGGTTGAAATTAGTCTGAAATAAAACTTCACACCTTTCCAAAGTACCACCAACAACTGGACCAGTGCCTGGAACGTTAAATATTTCATCCACCTGAAACACACAGTAGAACTGTATGACAAAGGATTTCAATGGTAAATTCCTGAGTGAGTCGGGTCTAAATGTTGATCATGTGACCACGGTCTCAACAATGCAAATAACAATAATAATAATAATAATAATAATAATAATAATAATAATAATAATAATGATGATGATGATAAAGCAGATTTACAACTTTCTTATAATGTTCCCCCAAACACACATGTGATTGCTTGAGGAGTACAGTCACACACAATAACAACAAAGAAGCCTTGTGGAATCTCAAACCTTTTCAAGAGAACTTTCTACAATCAACTCTGACAAGCCTATGCCAATGCAAGCTTACATACAGCCGGAAAACTTTGGCTAAGGAAGTTTCTTAGTCAAAGTTCTGTCACTAAGCAACAACTTAGCACTAAGTCTCTGACAGAGAGCTTGTCAACTCTCTTCCTCATATAATGATTATTGGCAAACAAACCTGATACTCAGTGCATTCTTGAGCCAGTTTTTCCTGATCCATGGGTGAACGTGCTGGAGGTACAAGATTCAGAAACTTTTTGACAAGGTTTAGGTTTTTACCAGTCACACAAGATACAGTGAAGACAGGCGTCACCCTAGAAGAAACAAATTAAACACTAAGCACTCTCAGTTTTTGACATTCTAAATTTCATGGACCAGTTTGGTTAAACATCACTCATTTTTTCAGTCTTCCCAGCTGAGTAGTAGACCCAGTCCTCATTCTCCCCTCCATTGCTGACTGTACCTTACTGTTGAAGACTGTTCTAGGGCTTAGTTGGAAAATACAGCTACTGTGAGCAAGCTTTCATAAATTGTGATGGTAACAAACCCCCATAAACTTACTGATTGGAGATAAAGTTTGTGGCAGCAACTATCACATCATCTTCTGTTTGGACCACCACAGGTACTTTGTTACAGCCAGGAGATTTAAGAAGTCGATCAAGTACTCTCAAGGTCCGTTCCACCATTGTTGGTAAACAGATGTCAGTCTTGTTTACTATCACAAATGTTGGCACCTTCAGCGCCATAGCTAACCCCAAATGCTCTTTTGTTGTTCCCACTATACAAAAAATATCAATCAAGTGACAAATTTGTTACAGGCTGTAGTCATACTTAAGGGAATCCTTAGTTACCTCCATATATTTGTGGTGACATATTCAATATTCAAAATACCTGTGTCCAGTGCGCAAACTTAAGTCTGACTACAATGGTGTACTGTGGGAATGTAAACAGAGGGAAACAGCAGCAATATAACTTGTTGTGAGTATGAGATATGATTTGCCATTTTTTTTATGTGAGGTGAAATTAATTTGTGTTTTCCTCACAAAGGGATCAACAGCATTGATTTTCCAGTACACCATTAATCTATCCATTACATACCACTTTTCTACAGTTGTTGAACTGTTATTCCAGTGACAATATTGTGTGCCACATTTTTTAAACTACAAATACTGAACAGTGTTAAAGCAGGTGTTTATTCCACAAAGTAAACTATGGATTATACATAGTTACACATTGCTCACCTACACCAGCATTTGCAGCAATGACAAGCATAGCAAAATCTGGAGAGTGCCCAGTTAGACCAAAAATTGTTGTTCTCAAATATTTATGATGTCCAGCAAGGTCTATGAATGTAATCAGCTTTGAGGACTGTTCACAAATGTCTTCTGCAGTTCTCGATTCACTGTAATTTATAACCTAGGAAAACAAAATCAAATGCACAACTGTGAATTGCCAAAAAGGGAAACTGTCATATTTATCTGTGTGGATATGTCTCTCAGCATGTTTTAACCCCCCCCCCCCCCCCCTCACAATACACATACAGCAAGTCAGGGCTGTGCTCTAGCAGCACCCAGTGGCCCCTAGCGACTTTCCCTTTGTGCGAAAATGATAATAATAGCAAACTTTATTTGTCCTGGACAGATCAATTAGCTGAGCAAACAATCAGCTGGTATCAACTGGTGTCCAGCAATCTATCTACAAATTTCAAATTAAATCAAATGTTGGTTTTGGGGGGAAGAGGAAAACTGGAGTACCAGGAGAAAAACCTCTCAGAGCAGAGTAGAGAACCAACAAACTCAGCCCATACATGTATATGAAGCTGAGTCCAGGAATTGAACCTGGGATACATTGGTGGAAGGCGAGCACTCTCACCAAAGCACCAACCCTGCTCCCCATTAAAGGAAATCATAGTTTTGGGCTCCTACAAATTTTTCTTAGGGCACAGTCTTGCAAAGTGACAAAAGATAGTCATAGAGAGCCCTGAAGGCTTCAGTGAGCAATCACACCACCAACAGATAATTATTTTACCTCTCCTTTGCTGTCAAATCCCAGTATTTCATGGCTGATACTTGATGTCCTTCCTGTCTGGATCTCATGTAAGTGTCTAAATAGGTTCAACCTTGCTCGCCCACGACCATTGTCTAACTCATCATGTGTCAAAACACCAAGTAATGTACTCTTTCCAGCATCAACATTGCCTAACACTGCTAGTCTTATATCAATGAACTGCCAAAAAAAGAGTCACCACAAGCAAGTGTCAATTGAAGAGTATTCTGCAAAAGAGACATATACCAGTATTGCTGTTTGGCTGTAAAAGCCAAATCTCTCTTAACTCGCTCGATATTGGCATCCAGACTGGTAATTGTCTGTCAAAAATGAAGCTCTGCACTTATTTTGTATTTTGTGATTTGAAAAATTAGCTAAGAGTTGTGAATTTTACCAAAAACTAAAAAAACAAAAACAAAAAGGATCTGATGCATGGTTGATTTTTGTTTCGTGTTTGTTTTCTAAACAAAGACAAACAAAGGAATAGCATGAGATCTATCACCAGCAAAGAACATTAGCAAAAGAGAGAATACCAACCTGTTGATCATCTGGTATTCGTCGAACCAACACTTCTGCCACTTGTCTCACTGAGCTACCATTTGCACTTTCTACTACATGGCATCTCAGCAAAGTAGTATGAGCACCTAATTTGGAAGCCATGACATTGAGTGTATTAAGAGACAAATCCAGCTCTTCTCTTGTAATGCCAATAAACATCCCATTGTCTTCAACCCCAATCTCATAAATTGCTTCTCCATCACCTTCCTGAAGGCGCCATTTCATCTGTGTAACCAGGTGCTCCAAACGAGAGGGAGATGGGTTAACAAGCTTCAGCTGTTGTAACAAGTGCAAACAAACATCAAATCCCTACTATCACGGTTGAGAAACACTATTTGGAGAACAATGTTATAGCTTGTGAACATGTGTCAATTACATTGCTAAGAGCAGTATAAGTTATTTGCAAAAACACATTTTGAAAGAAGTAAAGAAGTGGGGCATGGGTAATCATCATGGGTAAGTTCCTTTGAAAATAACACAAAAAGTAAATTCTAGCAGAGTAACAGCAGATCAAGGCTGATACAAGGTTATTCACAACTGCTTGGCAATCAGAATGACTTGCAAATGCATGGTAATAGCTACAAACAAATAAGGGCATATACAGTAAAAGCTCTATTATGTGTTTGTATTAGAAGCTGGAACCCTGTCTACTTTGAAGGAAATACCTGGCTTTTTTAGGTGCAAAATTGAAAGCTATGCCTATCAAATTCACTCAGGGTACCTGGCTACTCCTAATCAGGTCCCCTTTTACTTGAAAAATTAATGAAAACCCTGGGAGGGGGGGGGGGGGGGGGTTAATAGAGACGGTGGGCTTAATAGAGCTTTTACGGTAACGCAATATCTCTTGGAAGAGGATTAAATTGGATGATTGGATGGCATTTTGAGGCCTATATTCTTAGATGAGAACAACATCTAGCAGTCACTGGACTGAATGACGTGTTAAAACGTACAGTATAATATAACATTATGAAAAATATTGAGATTACTGAAATTATGTATTAAAATATAGTTCTGTTTGGCTATTGTCCCATAATGCACGATAAAGAATTTGGGTACTGCAAACTTAGATTGTAATAAGAGGACACAACCAAGGACACACTATTGTGCAGATTGAGATAACAGATAAAACAGTTGCATAAATTTTCACATCTGTTGTAAAAAATCACAATGCCTGCATTTACTATAGATCTTTGTTAGCAGTTTTATTTCAGAATTTTCACAGGAGGGGGGGCATGGAGCTAGCCTAGTGGATTATACAAGAAATCTTAGTCAGCTAATTTCTTACAACAACCAGCAACTTCAAATCTTAATGAGAGCCCTGAACAGGCACAATTAGTAGGATTATGACTATGCAAATTTATTATTATTATTATTATTATTATTATTATTATTATTATTATATTGTTAACATGATAATAAATTTATTATAATGGAACAACTGGCCATGGTACCCCAACTCTATTCTTGAAAATGATGAAAACCTTTAAGAAGGCAAAGTCTTCAGTAAAGTCATATGCATGCTCTACTTCTTGCACACAACTTCATTCAATTTATTAGTTTCTTTGGCACTCACTGATTAATGAGAAAACAGTTTCACATAATTTATTATTACAGTTCCTGGGAAGACAAGCCAATTAAGGAGTGGATCTTGGTCAGTGAAGCTTGAAAGGGATTATAGTAAGTTAATTCTTTTTCAAATGCGAAATTGCGTGGAATATCGCCTGATACTTAGCCAGTGAGGCCACAGGCAGAGTTGGCTAAAATCAGGCGATATTTTGCAAGATTGACCAGGGGCCGGTTCCTGAAAGGTGTAATAACTCTATTTCTATTCCAGGGATAAATCTGCCTTATATCAAAAGGTATTCCTGGAGTAAGGCAGATTTATCCCTGGAATAGAGTTATTACACCTTTTAGGAACCGGCCCCAGGATAATTGTTTTTATAATCATTCAACAGATTGATGAAAAGTGCAGGTATCTGTTGAGTATGCACAATGAATATTAAGCACGCTATGACCATATCTGGATGGGTGACACAAAAATCATTAAAATTTGCAGTGTCTTTCGCTGTTAACTAAAATAAGTGATGGTAATAGGACTGAGTGGAGTACAATTCAGGGAGTAATCGGGTGAGTGATTTCAAATTACAAGCAAATTTGAAATTACAAGCATGATTACCCCTGAATTGTACGATTACCAATTAATTGTGTCAATAACAAATGCGAGAAACTCTAGAGGTCAACTTTCTAAACTATAAAATTATTGTATACAATAACCAACGGAAATTGTTGCTATTTTACAAAGCGCGAAGATTGACAACTGACACGACATGGCAGCTACTGCTCAACATGCCCAAATAAGGTAACTGTCCGATTTGGCCTGTCCGATTACAAGTGTTTGTAATAGGACAGCTCAAATCGGACAGTTTGGACCTGAAGCAGCCAATTAAGCCACAAATAAAGGCTATTAAGAACCTAACACATTCGAGCATTTTGTTATTGATACAATTAGCTTCGTTACCACTGCGTTTTCCCGCCCAACAAATTAACGTACAGACGCGGTTTTCAGTGCGAAGTCAATTTCCAAAGCAAGAATTGCGAACAACCGACCTTATATTCCACATTTCCTTCTTCAACCTGTAAAAGATCCAAGAGGGTAAGTTAAAGATTGCTTTCCAACAAAAATTCAAATTATCACCCGGTAAAAACTGCAAAGCTAGAAATTATTTAAGCTTACCTCAGGTGGCAAACTTTCTGGCATGGAAGCTCGCGACGTTTCGTCCCCAGTTTCAAATAAATGGATAAAAGATTCCATTTTTTGGTTAAAGATCCTGTCAGAAAAGTAAATTCGTTGTTGGAAACCATCAGGAACCAAGGATGGTCTCGCTAGGCCAGCATTTCTGTACTGATTCGTGTCACTTTCCTTGTTGATATTTCTTTCGGCTCATGACACCATCAGCCTGCGGTGTTTCATCAGAAAAGTTCCCGGATATCATCCAACTGTGACATCACAAGAGTAAGGAGGAAATTGTTCATCGAAGTTTTTATACAAGAACGTCTAATTTTGGGTCTGAGGCTGAACGGTCTTTTGTTTTTGCGAATTGAGCCTGAAAACGTTCTTAAACATGTCATGTTCTTAAATCAATGCGGACGTGACCAGGAAACCTAAAGCCGCCGTTACACGTTGAAACTTTTAGCTGAAACCTGTGTGCAACGGCGCTGCGAAACAAGTTTCAGCAGGCGTTGCATCGTGTAACATGGTCAAACCTTTACGAACTTCCGTTGCGAGACAAGTTTCACGAAAAGTAGAACCGGTCGCAACGGTCGCAACGATCGCAATGGTGATAAAAACAAGAGTTTCACCGTGTAACCCCACTTCGTGAAACTGGTCTCGCTCGGTCTTGTCACGCTACGCTGCGTATTAAAGCCATCGAACTAGTTTCGCGGGAATTTCGAGACCAGTTTCAACGTTCCCGAACAAGTTTCGACGGTCAGGGCCGTACGTAGCGGGGGGGGGTGGGCCGCCAGGAAAACTAAATGTTTTTTTTCCTAACATAGTGTTTGATTTTGATGGGCTATTTCTTGTAGCTATTATTGGCCCGAAATCTCAAGAAAACCGACTAATTGACTGAGAAATCTTCCTTCAACGTAAATTCCAAATAATTATTTTGGAAAATCTTTCGAAGCAAAAGCCAGTACGAGTTTTCTTATGCCAATAATGATTATGTAATTTGGGCTGCCTGTGGTTTAGAATTTGGCGGGAAACAGTTGACGAGTGTTTCTTGCCAACATTGGCAAAACGTTTCTCTCTCAATCCGCTGGGAAAATGTCGGGAAGAAAGCGACCGGCTCCCGCTCAACGAGGTATAATGAACTTCTTTGACGCCAAAAAAAGGTAAGTATCAAACTACAACGTGTGTTATTTAATACATCTAATAGTTGCCTTGGTTGCTGTGTTCATTCTTAGCTCGTTGTAGTTTGAAAATCGATGAGCCACTTCACAGTTTTGTAGATTGGACAAAAGGAAAGAAATATTTCTTCAGACTGCCGCGGCCGCCAATGACAGTGAACTGTTGAGCGCTCTAGTTTCATGTGCTAATGAAGACGAAGAAGATGAATGTGCCAAAAAATTGGAAGAGGGAAGCAAGGGACAGACTGTACCGAAATTCTGTGCTACTCGTTGGAGTGCAAAAGTTACTACCCTCTCCGCTCTTCTTGCTAAATACGGCTCTGTGCTTCTAGCTCTGGATGAAATTTCGTCATCAAGCAGTGGCGATGTTAAACGTGATGCTTCAGCGTATTCACGTCTTCTCCAAGACTCTGAATGCATAGTCGCTTTGCCAGTATCGCAGTTTGTTCTGTCATTTTTAGCCTACAAGCTAACAGCTGTAACCTTAGCGATGCATACCAAAGCGTAACTCTCGCCAAAGAATGCATTAAATCAGCAAGAGGAGATGAATCCTGGCAAAAGGTGTGGAGTCGAATCAGCCGGGTAGCTGACTCTATCAACGTCACCCCGGTAAAGCCTCGTACAACGACTGCTCAACGCCATCGAGCAAATGCCGCACTCAACTATCAGCCATCAGACTACTACAGGATTAATGTGTTCTATCCATTTTTAGTATAAATCTACTAGCGTTCTATCACGAATGCCGTTCTCTGATTGGCTACGCTACTCCCTATCTATTTAAACAGTAGAGTGTTTCTGTCGAGGAACTATCGGCTGATAGTTGCCCCGCGGAAATTTGATGTTCTTAAAACAAATATTTGCCCGAGAAGTGAAGCTTCGAGGGCAAATATGCTAGTTTTAAGAACATCAAATTTCCAAGGGGCAACTGTCAGACCGATAGTTCCGAGACATAAACACTCTATTGTCTTTATTGTTCACCACTAAATTTTCTTCCCCGCGCCACTTCAAAAACTTCAAAATAATAATAATATTAAATAATAGATATAAAACTTATATTGCGCATATACAATACAAATATTTTCATATGCGCATAACAAGCGATAAGATCAAAATTAATAAGTCGGTTAAAAAGCTATCATAAAAATGTATAAGTAAATCAATTAAAAGCTATCTTTAAAAAGTATGTTTTGAGAGCTCGTTTAAAAGATGTAAGGATCTGAATGTTTCTGATCTCCGCCGGAAGACTGTTCCATAGTTTTGGAGCAGCCGACTGAAAGGCTCGGTCACCAAGCGTAGGTAGGCACCGCGCTTTGGCTGGTACCAACAGAGTTGCATTCCTGGACCTAAGATTATGTCTTGACTGGGGAGCGATAGCAATAAGATCGACCAGATATTGTGGTGTAAGTCCATGGAGGCACTTGAAAGTTAGCAGCACAATTTTGAATTCAATTCTGTATTTGATGGGCAACCAGTGAAGATCTTCCAAAATAGGAGTGATATGACAGATGTGAAGAGTGTTAGTGACAAGTCTCGCAGCAGCATTTTGAACTCTTGGAAGTTTATTCATATGAATTGCAGGAAGGCCATATAAAAGACTGTTGCAGTAGTCCAATTTACTAGTGATAAACGCGTGGATAAGAGATATGGCAGATTGATGAGGCAAATATTTTCTGATCCTACGTAAGTTGTAGAGATAATAAAAAGACGAACTGCAGATGTTATTGAAATGGCTAATCATATCGAGATTAGGGTCAAGCCATGATCCCAAGTTTTTCACCTTTGTTAAAGGACATATTCGAGATTCACCAACAACAAGGTGTGAGGTAATTACTTTCTCAAGTTGCCGTCTTGTTCCAAGAATAAGAAATTCTGTTTTGTCGGGATTAAGTTTTAATCTGTCGATCAGCATCCAGTTCTGTAGATCACGAATGCAGGATTGTATAGATGAGACAGCAGCAGTTGTTTCGTTGGTGGAATTACCAGGTTTAAAGGCCAGATATAACTGAGTATCATCAGCATAGGCATGTACGTTTGGCAAGTGGTTATTGACAATATTGAACAGCTTACTGGAATAAATTACGAATAATAGAGGACCCAGGCAACTGCCTTGGGGTACCCCAAATTCGATATTGAACCGGTCTGATAGTACACCATCAACTGTAATTTTCTGAGAGCGATTTGATATTTATCAGGCGAACCAGTCTAAAACTTTTTCAGATACACCAAATTCTGAGCACAAACGGTTTAAGAGAATTTGGTGGTCAACCTTTTCGAAGGCGGCGCTGAGGTCCAGAAGGATAAGAAGCGTAGCGTTTTGTTTATCCATATTCATTAGAATATCATTTTTAATTTTGAGTAGGGCTGTTTCAGTACTATGGTTAGGAAGATATGCCGATTGCAGCGTAGGAAACAGGTTATTCTTAACCAGATGGGACTGTAGCTGATCCGCTGCTGCTCGCTCGACTAACTTAGAAACAAATTGGAGATTACTTATAGGGCGAAAGTTTTTGAAAGCCAAATCAGAACCACACTTCTTGAGCGTAGGAGTTACAAGAGCCTCTTTCCATAAGTCAGGGAAAACACCAGACTGTAATGACTGGTTAATAATAACAGTTAACAAGGGCACGAGGTCATCCAAACATTCTTTGACTACTTTCGTGGGGACAGGATCCAGAGGACACGATTTCGTTGGTACACTAAGCACAAGTTTCTTGACAGAGTCTATACTGAGGAGCTCAAAATTAGAGAAAAATCCTGAGGAAGATGAGGATTGGAAACAATTTGCCGATGGAGCCAAGGTACTGTGATTGTTGTGAACTGTGGCTGCTACATCTAACTCAGATCGAATGGTCGATACTTTCATTTTAAAAAACAACGCGCCACAAAAAAAAAACAACAACAACAAAGCCGTCAAAAAAACAACGCGCCCCTTCAAAAACAAAAACTTCAAAAACACTTCAAAACGCTTGTTTAGTAGCGAACATTTTTCACGGACGACTACTATCCATCCGGGTATTTTCCTCGGACGGGTACTATGGGCTGATAGTGTCTCTCCGTGGATGAACACTATCGCGTCACGTGATCAGTTTAAACCAATAAGAATCGGAGAAAATTTAGTGGTGAACTATAATCTGTGATAGATGGTGAGTAGCGGTTGTCAACAAAATGGCGGCCCTTTCTTCGCGTTTTTGAAGTGTCTGCGAGGAGGATATAGTTAATTCACTTCTTTAGTTTCGAACGACTAGTAGATTTATACTAAAACAATTAGATTATGAGCTCGAGATTTCTATGCGTGATAGCTGATTCGGGCTGCGCCCTCATCAGCTATCACGCGATAGAAATCTAGAGCTCATAATCTAATTGTTAAATAGATCACGTTGTCGGTGAACGAGATTTTCAATCCAGCACGAAGGCCTGACTACCGCTCAAAACCTGTTCCCTTTGTACTTGCCCAAGTTACCTGACAGGCATATCAAGAAGATCAAGAACTACTTCAGCAAGCATCTAGATTTCTCGGAGAAGTCTAATTTTGACGCAGAGCTGGCAAGGTGGAGGATGAAACACGCGATGGAGCCAGAGTCAGAGCAAGAGGGAGCAATGCCTGATTGCAGTCCGCAAGAATTTCCCGCCATTCACAAGGTGCTGTCGATCTTTCTAACCACGACTGTCGGAAGCGTCAGTTACGAACGCTCCTTCTCAGCCCTACGCCGTCTGAAGTTATGGACTCGGTCATCAATGACAGAAGATCGATTAAGTGGCGTTGCTAGGCTGTTAATTCACCGCGGAACGGACTTCATTCCTACTCCAAAAGAGATCTATGAAATGAAGTCAAATTGGAGAAGAATCTAGAACAGCCCCTAATATAGACTCGTTTTTGAGACTTGGTATTCTGATACCGAAACCTGCAAATTAAGCTCAGTTCCTTCAAGCCAATCTCTGTTCAAACTAACGAAGGCTTTCAACCCATTTTTGAAACCATCCATACAAAGTGTTAAACTGCTGTTCACAGTATAGCTTCAGTTAAAGATGGTATATAAATCATGATCATTGTGTAGCAGAGACCTCGGGGGCAATTTCAAACTAAAAAAGGTGTTTATGCCATAACAAATCATGACAATTAAAAAAAAAAAAAAGCATCAGTGTGGTTTGTTTCCTTAAAGGTCTTAGAGGCAACGTTCTGTGTAGGGGTGAAAACAAAACGCCCAACTAGAAACCCTGGCTGTATACGGTGAAGGTGTGCGGAGTTTGCCCCCGCAGTCCTAGGTACGGCCCTGATGGTGCAATGCCTGCTGAAACTTTCTTATGGAGGGGCATTCTGGACAAAAATGCAATCCAATCGCGACTTGCATTCCATTGGATCGTATCCGTGTTCCATTGGATCGTACTTTCATTCCATTGGATCGTACTTTCATTCCATTGGATCGTACTTCCATTCCATTGGATCGTACTTTCATTCCATTGGATCGTACTTCCATTCCATTGGATCGTACCTTCCTTCCATTCGATCGTACTTTGATGCCATTAGATCATAACTTCCTTCCATTCGATCGTACTTTAATTATTTTGTCTCTAACTATATTACATTGCTTTATTCCTCAGTGGCATTTCACATTTATCCGTACCGCCGTGGAAACAGCATTCCATTGGATCGTAACTATCGCTCGGTCGTAATCACCATTTGGTCAGCGGTGAGGCGAGGAAGTCTAACCTCGATCTCGTGTTCGTTTGGAGACATACGACTTATGATTACATGACGTACAGTTGAAAATCGAGTCGCACGTCGAGTGTTTATATATTAGCCGTCACGTACTTTCATGGATCAAGGAAATCCTAATACAAGAGACGTTCAAAGAGACCTTCTCTAAAGAACAACAACTGTATTGAGAACAGTTCTCAACGAACTTGAAAGTCCGGTTAGTACGCCATCTCCATCTTATTTAAGTGCATTTTTTGATATCTCTAATAATGACCCAAAATATCGCAACCGTGGTCCTTTAAGTACTTAAGCTTACCTGAAATCGTCTGACGCTTTTGCTATCGAGGAAGACGGAGCGGATGTTGAAGATGGAGATGGCGTACTAACCGGACTTTCAAGTTCGTTGAGAACTGTTCTCAATACATTTGTTGTTCTTTGGAGAAGGTCTCTTTGAACGTCTCTTGTATTATGCACATGTCATCGGCTTCCTCGTGGGGTCGACCCCCGGGCCAACCAGGGGGATTGTAAAATAAGTCAAGCAAACTTGAGGAATTTCCCCGGGGGCTCGGGTAATCTCTCAAGACAAATTCCCCTGGGTGAGGTCTCTCTCACCTAAAAAACCCTGTGACATCCTTTTCAAACTTGTGAATTCCCCTACTCCCTAATCGTTGATCGTAAAACAATGTCAAGATTTTCCCCTACCCTCGGGCAAAGAATCCCATCCATCTCCTTGTATTCCCCCACATATACCCCTGGTAGGCCCGGGAGTCGACCCCACGGGGAAGCCGATGACATGTGCAATAGGATTTCCTTGATCCATGAAAGTATGTGACGGCTAATATAAACACACTCCAGGTGCGACTAGATTTTCGACTGTACGTCATGTAATCATAAGTCATATGTCTCCAAGCGAACACGAGATCGAGGTTAGACTTCCTCGCTTCACCGCTGACCAAATGGTGACTACGACCGAACGACAGTTACGATCCGATGGAATGCTGTTTCCACGGCGGTAAGAATAAATGTGAAATGCCACAGAGGAATAAAGCAATGTAATATAGCTAGAGACAAAATAATTGAAGTACGATCGAATGGAAGGAAGGTATGATCTAATGGCATTAAAGTACGATCGAATGGAAGGAAGGTACGATCCAATGTAATGGAAGTACGATCCAATGGAATGGAAGTATGATCCAATGGAATGGAAGTACGATCCAATGGAATGAAAGTACGATCCAATGGAATGCAAGTACGATCCAATGGAATGCAAGTCGCAATTGGATTGCATTTTTGTCCAGAATGCCCCTCCATACTTTCTCATCGCCGTTGCACACAAGTTTCAGCTAAAAGTTTCAACGTGTAACAGCGGCATTTGAGTTAATTGTCCTGTTAAACTACATTTTTGGCATTTCTTTTACCTTTACTTTATTTACTTATATATACTTAAATATTTACTTATTCATTTATTTATTTTTATTTATTTAGTTGTTTATTTTTTAACTTGATTTACTAATAATTCATTTTGCTAAATTTGATTGTAAGTTACACAACCCGCCTCGACGCACACACAAAGAAAATGAGCAAAATATAGACGATCTTAACTGGCTCTCAGCCTGCTTATGTTCTTAGTATGTCCTTAACATTTTGCGGGTTAATCTCAGACTGAACTTTCTTATAAAAAAAGGTTCTTATAAAACTCAAGAGAGTATTGGCAACTACCAACCGTGAACTTTTATAAAAATGAAAACGAAGGTACGCTTAAGATTTGTGCCTCGTTAGGCAAGTGATAGCTACTCTGCGCCGTCAATCAATGATGTTGTTTGGATGATTTTATGAGGTGCAATTTTCACATACTTGAAAAAAGCTTGTCAACTCAAGGCCATAGCATGGGGAGGGGCTGGGGGGAGGAGGAGGGGGTGCTAAGCAGTCACGCTTTTCACGCTTGTTCTGTTCAACGAAGACGAAAAACGCCAACAGGGAAGAAGAACAATTCGATCTCAAATACAAAGGAACTACCTGGACACAAAACTTGGAAACTAACTGAAAACTTACTTCTTGTACCTGTATATTGTGGTGTACGGTCAAGTAAACTTGAGCGAATAAGGTTTTTCTGGAGTCATTTAATTCAATACGATAGTTTGCGGAAAGAATATGTGAAACAGTCAGCGTTATTATAAAACGATAACTCTAAGAGATCAACGCTAAATAAAATGACATTCCAGTGATGTTATTGAAAGTGCATGAGCATGATAATTGCGCAAATGAACCAAAGGGTGATTAAAATGAAAATTTATTCGTGAAAATGTTCTTCCGAAGATGTTATTGAATTCCCGTAAATTAAAATGAATTTCTATTTTCTGTTAATGAAGGGGAAAAGGTGTTCATATTGCTGTCGGCCTCAGTAACTATCTAACATATTTACTATTCAATACCCAGCGCCATTGTTCTCTCCCTGCACCAAATCACTGATTGCAGGCGCCCCTTCTGCTTTGTTCCTGAACGGCACAAAAGAATGTAATTAGCACTTGTTGGTCAGCTCAACTGAGAATTGGTGACTGAGACGCCTTGCATTTCAATAAAAGCGGTAGCGTTTGAACATTTGGGTGCGTTTTGTGTATGTGTGTTGTGGTTTTGAATATTTTTTAACAAGCGGGTCTCTGAACTACTGCAAAACAATGTGCAGTGTGAGAAATATGGCCCGTTTCGCGCTAGCCATACACCTTATTCCAAAATGGCCACCAATTTGTTATTCTTTTGTTTGCATGTTAATTAGCCCTCTTTGCCTCATTTTCACTTCAAAATAATAAAATCAATAAAATGTATATATAGATCTAAGCACAGTAGCAATAAATTATAAAGAATATCATAAAAAACTCTAGATATACATATTATCAATACAGGATCTAATAATAAAACTAAATGGTATTAAACTGGGTCCTTAGTAATGGTGTCGAAAATATTACTGCATAGCCCTATGATGAAATCTACAATAGGGACAATGTTCATTGCATCGACAGCCTCTTGGTAGGGCGATCCTCGGTATATTATAGACATTGCCCGCTTTTGAACTCGCACCAACATTAAGTACTTTGGCAGGGCATAAAAAAAGACAGGTGTAGCTACGTAAGAACAGAGCGTATACAAGCAGTGTAAAAGGTGGACATATCCTGCCGAGGAACTCTTGATCTTTTTAACTGCACTAAAAACTACAGACGCTTTGGCGCTTTCTTAATTACGTCACTAATATGTTCGTTCCACGTAAGTTTGCTCGGTATGGTAAAACCTAGTAGTTTATCACTAGTCACCCTCTCTAGTTCTTTGCCATCTACTACAATAGACCCAAACTGGGCTCATCCTTTACAAAAGATATCCTGAGCTCCTTACACTAGTTGTTCACAGTAGTGAAAAATTTTCAGGCCTGCTTAAGTAGTGTTCTTAACTGCGATGATCACTGACATATTTAGGCTACATTCACACGGTACCGGATGAATTTTCTACCGGTTGAAAATTCGCGCATTTAGGTGTTCCGTTCACACGGAACCACGCTAAACGTATGAAAATTTAGACGCCTTACCGTTCAAAAATTTGAACGCTAAAATCGGGGACGAATTTTTAGCCAGTACGGTCGAAAATTTAACCGGCGCGCTGTGAACACTTTGACCGTCTAAATTTTTTGCGTGGCAAAGGCGTTGTTGAGTGGATGGGTGGTAACTCAGCTGGATGAAGAGAACATGGAAGACCTCATGGAAGCTTGCCGTTTTAATCGCTTTGCTTGGAAAAATCACGACTTGATGCAAAATATCATCCTTCAAATGGCCTTGACCTGCACAGCTTACCAAGCAGGAAGGCGACGCTGTGTTAGCGTCCTCTCACAAACCGAAGACCGCATCATCCGTCCAAGTGATATATTTTTCACCTTCAGGCGTTGAATCTTTGCCCTCTTTTTCGCTGCTGTCGTTAGCTTTTTTCTTTCTTTCTTGGCGCCATTCTGGATGCCGTAAAGTAGCGCTGTGCGCATGAACAGATTGTAAAACCACTGACAAAGGTTAAACTTTAATCCAGTTCGTCAGTGCCGTGTGAACAGAACAAAAATATTGCACGGTTCCGTGCGAACAAAATGTACGGTCAAATTTTTCACCCGGTAGAAAAATTTTCCGGTACCGTGTGAATGTAGCCTTATTCTTTAATCCGAAGTTCAAATATATGATTTACATATATCCATTGTCACATATTCATCACTCACGGGTATATTATGAACCAACTGACAAAAACCAGCTCCCAGTTGGCTTTTTAGCTCAGTTGGTAGAGAGAGGAGGTCATGGGTTCAAACCTCGTACAAGCCTGAATTTTTTCATGCTTTCCAGTGTTCATAACTGCGATGATCATTCACATATTCATTGTGTAATATACGATTTTCATATATTCATTGTCACATATTCATCACTCACGAGTATATTATGAACCAACAAAATGACCAGCTCCCAGTTGGCTTGTTTATAACTCAGCTGGTATAGCACTACACCGGTATTGCAGATGACATGGGTTCAAACCCCGTACAAGCCTGAATTTTTTTCAGGCTGTATTTTCACATTCTCGACCCCAGAGATCTTCCCTTTTGGGCATGTCTAACGGGCGTGACGGGGGGAAGAGCTCTGGGCAACTCTATGCAATGGTAGCAATTTCGTTCCCAGAGGCTGCGATCCTTTTGGCCAGCGCCAAGGATACCAACCTCCGATGGTACGTGGTGGACTACGTGGTGTCTTTAATCAAATTGTCATGTAGTGTTCTGATAGGTAGAGCAATTCTACTCGGCCATATCAAACCTCTAAATGATAATTACATTACGTGAAACACCACGTACCTACCCGAACCTCTGGTCGAATCCAAAAAAGGACACTTGTGATTGGCTGGTAAAAACAAAGCAATAAACATGACCGGATCAACCGCCTCGGAAGTTGTTTTCACGAAGTGTCAGGCAGTGGCCGAACGAAAGCTACAGAAATGATCACAAGCAAAGGAAAATTACTGTCGCTGTAATAATACGGTTAGAAACCACCGCGTTTAAGTTTGTAGAGATAAGGCGAAATTAGATGGAATCTTAATAGCTCTCAAACAGCTTACAGATGTCGATTTACAACATGTACTCCGACCAATGTTCAAGGTATTTGTGCCGTTCGTGTTTAAATAAAACTTTCCACATAAAAACCAATGATAAAGGAGTTGAAATATCTTGTTGAAGAGTTATAGTAGGCGAGGCAACGTGCAGATCATGTTCAAAGAGAGCGTAAGTTAGACGAGGAATGTGGTAGTCGAATTTCCGGCAACAATATGGTTTCCATGCACAGAAATTGACAGTGAATTGATTCAATATATAAACAGAATATAGTCGTCTTTAATAAAATTGACTGATCCATTGTGTAATAAATAATTTATACATATACCGTAAAATACTCCCTCAGAGGCTGATTTTTTTCCATCTATTTTTGAGGAGGGTTGCACTTATTGGAGAGAAGGCTTATCATAAGGAAATTGCGGCAAGTTTAAAACTGGAGCAGCAATGTTTGGTAATGTTAAGACAATAGTAAAAAGGAATAAAGTTATAGACAGCTATTGAATTACTTTCTCCAGCTATTTTTAATCATACTGCTGTTTGAGACCTCTGTCATTTTCTATGCAATGTGTCCTTCAAGGTCAAGTTGTGATAATGGTGCAGCCAAAAACATCTGACTCAGGGTACGAGTACAACACTCTTTTCTCATTCATGATCTGGGTACTGGGCATCAAACTGAATAAAACATTCTATATTTGGCAATAGGAGCAGTTCCTATTGGCTCATACTGCTTGCACTCTGCGTTTATTGCAAGGTTACCATATAACAGTGTCAAAGGAAAATTAAGTGCTTTTGAATCAATCTGTATTTTGATGGAGCCAAGATTGCCTCTAATTTGGTGTCTCCTTGATTTAGCCTTGGATGTGCAGCCAAAAAACAAATCAGGATTTGTTTTATCTGAAAAGGGATCTAAAAGCCCTTACGACTAGACTATGTCTTCCTTCTTCAACGAAGTTACTGTAGCTGTGCAGGCTAAGCTTGGGATACTGGAAAAGACACTTGCATGTAGAAAGTGTTTTCTATACATGGCTAGAACTAGGGAAGAATATTGCCAAAAATTAATACATTTTAACACATAAATGTACAGGATTTTCCAGAAATCTAATAGCCAGGTGTGAGGGTCAGCTATATATTCTATTTTCAGGATTTTCATTTGTTCATAAATAGATGTGTTACAAAAACTGTGTTGTGGCATAATAAATAGGCAATACCCCCTCCCCCAGGTCAAGGACAAGTAAGGGGGCCATGTTAAATGCCTTAGAGGTCACATTTATTTTTAGGGAACTCTTTATGGGTGAAAATATATTTCATGTAATATGCATGTATACTTGAAAGATAAATGTATCTTTTATGAAACCATCCAACAGACAAGGTGGGGAAGGGGATGGCAAGTTTTGAATAGAAAAGCTCAATGACCATATAGGGTCATATAGGATACAACCAAAAAATCCATCAATAATAATGAAACTTTATTTTCACTTAAAAATTACACAATGATGAGAAAAGGTACTGAAACCCTGTCTCATTGTAAAAGTAAAAATAATACTAAAAATATAATTAAATCAGATAATCTTCAATTAAATTTGCCGAGTCAGTAGTCTACTTCATTACATCATTAAAAATCTTGTTCTCCAGATAGCAGCTACAGTAAGAACTTCTGGGTGGGCTAACAAAAATTGAGGTGGGACTATTGTTGGGGTTAAGCTTTCATCGGCCTTTTTCTAAGCCAACACTGAAACGATGATTCTTGAGAATCCGAACCTATATTATAAGTATGCTCTAAGCGGGTAATGTAAAGCTTAATTAAACTTGCAAGTTGTAACTGAGCTTCCTCTAAAAGAATCGATGTATGTGTCCTTAGAAAGAGTCGTGTTATACAAAGGAAATCGCTCACAAGTTGGCTTCTACCGCATGTATGTGACTGTTTTCTGATTGTTGGTCGATTACCGTGGAATCGCCCCTGCTGACTGCCCTAAATTGGTCCTGCTGAACGTGTTGACATGATCAACAGCAGAGACTAGTCTCTCGTTCCCCGCTCCGCTGAATAAGGGGAACGTGGGCTCTGGGAACGAGATTGCAGCAGCCATTTTGTCCTGAAACCTCACGCAGGCGCAATCAAACCGGAACCAGGATTTTCTGGTTCCGGTTTTGGATTCTTCCAGGGTAGGTATTGTACGTGGTGTTTCACGTAATGTAATTATCATTTAGAGGTTTGATATGGCCGAGTAGAATTGCTCTACCTATCAGAACACTACATGACAATTTGATTAAAGACACCACGTTCCATCGTCTTCCAGAGCGTCCGTTGCCCGTTCCGCTGGACAAGGGTAACGTAGGCTCTGGGGACGAGATTGCAATGGTAGCCAAAATCCAGCTATTGAGGTCTCACAACGCATGCTTGAGGTTTCAAAACAAAATGGCGTCAATGTTTGAAAAATCCTTGCAGCATGCTGGCTTAGAAAAAGGTGGTAAAGACTCTAAATTACGCTCAAAGATAGATGTAGAACCCCGAAACACAAATAGAGCTAGACCGCACGAGTTTTTGGTATGAATTTAACGAGCCACAGGAGATGTTTGTACTGATGGAAACTCAAAATAACGCTCCAGTTTTGTTCAAAACTACTCCACTAGTGAAGTCAAATAAAAAACTAAGGCTCCTTGCTTATGGGTGGTCAGGATGGACCAAAACCATTATAAACCGATTATGGGTTGGTTTTCATTAAAAAAAGACTTTTTGTCTTTCTGTTAGAGATCTAAGACCACTTTGTTTAAAAAATGTTCTTAGTCTTAAATTAACCTGAATTTTGCCCCAAAGACGGTAAAATAATCGTGACATAGCCCCTTTAACGCATTTATACCCTTCGAACAATAGCTAACTAATTAAAACAATTGTCGCTCACGCTTCGACACTACAGTAGAGCAGAATTGAACTGAGCTGTTTCTTTGTCATTCAAAGAAGGACTTTTTAGTGACGTCACGCGCGCTATTTGATCTCATACATTCTCTCTATTTTAAAACGGCTGTACTCGGCTAGACTCAAGCGATTGGGAGAAATGTTCCGTAAAATACCGAATTTTGCACTTCTTAATCCCAAATGTAGCTATAATATAGGCCAGATGAATAAAGATCACTTACCTTATGCTCTTAGTGTGGTCTTTCGCGTTTTGAGTCGCTTACCGCTCAGAACCCTCCGACAATAGTATAAGATTAACAACAGGGCATGCATGTTATCAAATTTGAATTTAAAAGACAAATGACCCTCACCGGCTCCCCCAGCGGCTCAGCGTGTTTGCTGTAGCGCATCAATTCAGCTTTTATTTGCTAAACACAAAATAAAAAAACCTGACAGTATAATTTAGTGTCGTTTGCAAAACGAACTTAAATAATTTACACCAATTTAATAATTGTTTGGCCGAGCCGCTGGGGGAACGCTTAAAAATATGATATACAAAATAAAAATATAGAAGAACATTAGAAATTCAATAATAAAACACGGTAATACATAGTTTCAAAAAATTGGTCTGTTCTCATTATAATAATAATAATAATAATAATAATAATAATAATAATAATAATAATAATAATATATTTAAAAAAAAAGCCTGCCATTTGAAATTAAATAATAATAATAATAATTGCCAAACACTACAAGAACATGCACGGAACAATGCCTCAGGACCTGCTAAAGCGTTTCCAAGTGCTTAAGAAATGCAAAACTAAATTTGACTGCTTAGTGTACGAAATGCTTTTTATAAGAGCTTTAAAGCCAAATCTCAACGTGCAACCAGACTCCATTTGTGCGAAAGTATTTTTATAATCTTCGCACCCTCTTATGTCAATTTTTTCGCGCCAAAATCGCTTTAAATGCTGTAATTTGCATGATCTCGTTTATATTTTCCTTGATAATGGAGTCATGACTACTCCGAAACGTCGGATTTTATCGTTCGTTTTTACAGAATTATGTTTTAATTAATAATGAAAACACTTTATTAGAAAATGACCAACTCTTAACAAAATCTTCAGAAGTGACCGTTAGGAATAAAAGGAACAACTAAATTTTAAATTTAAGATAAGTAACTATAATTACCAAAAAATAATTTGCATATTAAAAGATGCAAACTAATAAAGATAAAGCTTTTCGCTGCTTACATTTTCATTTAGGGTAGGTTTCAATTCTCTAATTAGTAGAGTCGCCTTTATCTTGCAATGAGTATCTGACCGACCTTTTGCTAATATCTCAAAGTGGTCCCATTTTAAGTTGTGACCAGTTGACATAACGTGTCAAACGTTTATAAGGCTAGTTGTTGGGACTGCCAGGATTTCTACATTGGAAAAACAAAACGCAGATTGCATGACAGAAAAACTCAACATTTTAAAGCGATCATGAGTAGCTGTCATGCATCTGCTATCGCAGACCACGTGAAAATGCAAGCAGCGAAAAGCTTTATCTTTATTAGTTTGCATCTTTTAATATGCAAATTATTTGTAGCTTCTGTCAAGGTTATATACCTCTTACTAACCGAGTTCGAGGTCCGTACTGTAAGTTACGGACCGAGTTTTTTCCCGTTGATTTATGGCGAAGCGCGTGGGCCATGGATTACAGGGAAAAAACGAGGATCCGTAACTTACGTACGGACCGAGAAAACGAGGTTAGTAAGATATTTATTATATCTCTGAGGTTAATCCGGCGCGCAGGAAAAAAACTAGTTGAAGTCAAGCGGGCCGTACTGTAGAATACGGCCCGCAAAATTGACCAATCACAGCGCGCGTACTAAGTGAGAGATATAATAATGTTAATTAGTTACCGTAAAAGCTCTATTAAGCCCCCCCTCTCTATTAACCCCCCATCTCTAATAAGCCCGCCATTTGGAAGTTGTTCTTTGTAATAAGCCCCCCCCCTCTCTAATACCCCCCCCCTTTTGGAACATGAGATTTTGTAATGAGCCCCTCCTATTCCCTCTTACGAAATTCACTTCATGCAGGGTCATACAGCCCAATTGGTTTACTTTTAAGCAATTATACACTCGAACACATAATACTGTTTGTTGCTCTTTATTAAATAAACACGTTTCACTACAGTGTTTGAATTTGGTACAAAAACTATTATAAGACGAAAACGGCGTGTTTGAGATTTCAAATAAGCCCCCCCCCTCTCTATTAAGCCCCCTCTCTAATAAGCCCCCCGTCAATGAGGCCTGAAATTAAATAAGCCGCCCGGGGCTTAATAGAGCTTTTATGGTACTTATCTTAAATTTAAGATTTAGTTGTTACTTTTATTCCTAACGGTCACTTCTGAAGATGTATGTCGAAACATATGAAACGTCAAGTTAAACGATATAGTTTTATTTTTGTTTTCCAACAATGCGTTATATTGTCATGTTTATCACCGCGGTTTGTGTGTTATTTATTGCTAAATGTACCTGAATTTACCTATTCCAGTTAATGTGATAAGAGGCTTAAAACATGTTTAACGTGAAACTTTAAAATATTTGTAAAAAAAATAATGGCTCAGCTTCCAGAAAATGTGACAAAAACTGAAAATTACACGAAAATTACAAGAAAATTAGAAATTCACTAATGAAACATGGTACTGCATAGTTTCAAAACATTTGGTCAGTTTAATAATAATAATAACAATAATATAAGTATTGAAGTTTTTTGGATTACTAAAAAATAAATATTATTATTCTATAATAATAATAATAAGTAATAATAATAATCAATTTATAGTGCTTAAATTTCTTACAATGTTCAAATGTGCATAACAATTTAAAACTAAAAATTGCATCGTCTACAGCTTGCTCGGAATCTTATCAAGACCAATGGCTTTTTTGTCATCAATTTTCGGCACACACGGAGGGACTAGTCCCTACGACTAGTCCCCGCGACTAGTCCCGGAGACCAAGTCCCTTCGTGTGAACTACCCATTTTCATTAGAAAATCTAGTCGCAGGCTGCGACTTGTCCCACGAATTCAAACTATGTTTGAATTCGTGGGACAAGTCGCAGGGACTTGTCCCCTCAAATTATGCTGGTCCCTGCGTGTGAACTGTTCGTGGGACTAGTCCCTGCGACCAGTCCCTTCGTGTAAACTCTTCAGGGGACTAGTTGCAGGGACTAGTCGCAGGGACTAGTCCCCTCGTGTGTGCCGACCTTAAATATAATATCAATACTAGGAGTTTCCAAAGAAAACGATTAATCAGTAGTTTCCAAGTAGAATGCGGGATTTAATTCTACGAGAGGAATATCTTCTGCTAATACTTGCGCAATATTAGTTAAGTGTTCGTTAATAGTTTCGGCTATGTCTTCCAGATTACTAACTACTTTTTTTATCAGCTTTGATTTCCAAGATATTGGACCGCTATTACGGGAGGTTCTCGTTAATTGTGTTCCATTTTTTTTCGCAAATTTTCTTTATTAGCTTCCAGGTTGTTAGAAACATAGAGTTTCTTTGCGTGCTTAATTGCGTCATTTGCCCCGTTTCTAGCATGTGGCTGAATCATTGGAAGAGATTGCCTTCTTTTTAAGGAAATCTCGTCTTCTGATCTTGCACAGGTCATCACCAGTAATCCATGGACATCGCTTTTTACGAACTCTTTCCAATTTTAGTGGTGCGTGTTTGCCGACGCAGGTGAGAAACATTTTTTTCTTTTCATGCCACGTCATTTGGATCAGAATACAAATTGACATTGCCTCGTGGCATCTGATTGTCACTTATACCAAGGTGGATGACACCCGATTTTGAAACCTTCTCTGGGGAGTTTGTTATGCATAAATCAGTTAGAAAAAAGTGACACGTGTTGGTTCCCTAATTAACTGGGTAAGACCATATATGTCAAAAATGTTAATCAGAAAGGAGGAAATATGTGCATTTGCTTCAGGCAACAAATTGCAGTTGACATCACCAAGTATATATAATTCTTTGTTTTCGGCGTCAATTTTGGCGATTAGTTTTTCGAACTCATCAAAAAGATCATGTGAAGAGCTTGGGGGTGGTTACCAGTTACCGACTGGGAACGGTGTACTCCGTACATACAAGAAAAATAGGGAAAAACACAACGAACCCGCAAACATTGGTCCTAGCAGCGTGACAAATGTAACACAATGCAACCAATAAATAGAACTGAGCATCCAAGCTCGAAAATTCTCGACACACGCATTTTAAAATGGTTTCCTTTACTTTGAAACCACCACGTGAGATTAAATAAATTCATAAATTTGCTTTTCTTGGTCTTTTCCTAAAAAAGCGAAATCAAAAGAGAAATCATTCAACGGGGAACATTTTCGGATAATTATGTCCAAAAGTTTGTAAGCACGGGCTTACAGGCTTAAGGGCTGCTACGCCCCTGGAAGCCAATCTTGAAGTTGAGGTATCTGCTTCTGTCACATCACAGAAGAGGTTATCCTTTATCACTAAGTAATTAAACCATTTACGTTACTGCGCTTCTCTAGGTAGGGCAGGTAGGTAGGTTGCCTTTATTTATACACGATGTATGTGAAAGCTGAAAGCTTGTGGAGTCGTGTACATTACTACTAGAGCGCTTTTCAATTGATTGTCGTAAAACCAAAACCAAAGCAATTACTCTGACCAATCACAACAGAAGTAGTGCAATGAGCTAATCAGAATACGAAGAAATTACATGTAGTCGACGCAAAGGGCGGGAAAATACGCGCGTGCTCGCAAGTCGCGATTGGTTTTGGTTTGCTTCTCATTGGTTAAGAAAGTGGCGCGCGTTTTCCTGGCCAATCAGAGCGAAGCAATGCAAAACCAAAGCAAAACGTGAATTACTTTCGACACTCAATTGAAAACCACTCTAATTACTTTCGACACTCAATTGAAAACCGCTCTAACTTAAAATACAAGTAAAGCTTCATATTAAATACAATTAAATGCAGTGTAAGGCATATTAAATGCTGTCAGTGCGACTTGAAACAGGTTCTCTATCAGAAAACTCGGACACAGACATTGATTTTCCAAGTTCTAACTTTAGCAGTCTAAAATATGGCCGTAAATCGCGATCCCCCAAGCGCCTCTTCAAATAGAACCAATGAACAAAAGAACTAAATACAAAAATAAGCTAATCAATGGTCCCCTCCCCATCCCCCGCCTTTATTGGGGCTAAGCTTAAGCAACGACGACTCCCCAACGGCAACGAAACGTTTGCCATATCACGCTGCTTTTTATCTCTCTGACTCCTGTTCATTATCGATCCAGAAGGCAAACTTGCGGTGCCAGAGTTTGGGCTAGGGTCGGATTCTAGCACGGTATCATCTCCCTCACTCAAATGGAATTCAGACGCCGTTTCAGTATTTGATTGAGTTTCCTTTGCGGAGGAGCTTGATTGCGTTTCTGTTGATACCGGAGTGGCCTGAGGTAAATTTGTTGAGATTTGCTTCACAGAAACTGTGTTGTTTATTTGCCCTGTAATGGGGCTATTCTGAGTTCTAGCCAGGGAAGCATTCGACTGGCTTCTGGCTTCCAATGCAGCATTTAATTGTCTCCACCCATAGAGGCCGTTGATTGGTGTCCCTTCGTAGAAGCACTTGATTGGTTCTCCATCATAGAAACATTTGCCTGGTTTCCCTTCACAGAGGCATTAGGCGGGTCTCCCAATAAAGAAGCATTGGACTGGTTTCCAATGAAAGAAAGATTTGGTTGGTTTGCCATCAGAGAAGCATTTGATTGTTTGCCATCACAAGTGCATTCAGCTGATTTCCCATTTGGCCCAACAGTGCCATAAGCTGATCCATTTTGTGCTCCATTCGCACTATTACAGGGAGGAGGAGCCCAAGTTTTTCATCATGAAGAGCATTAAGCAAACTCATGGTGGCTGTCTGGGAGGAAGTCTGGGAGGCTGCCAAGGGTGATGGCACAGCATGTTGAGGAGGTGCTTGCACTGTACTATTCAACAATGGAGAGGAAAATATATTTGGCAGTGGTGTAAACTGGACTAACGAAGGTTGAGGTGGGTTGTTCTCAGTGGCTCCAGGTTGTGATGGGTGATATACCGTTTGTGGAGTTTGAATGACTGTTTGAGAAGGCTGTGGCAATGATTGTACAGGATGAAGTACTGTCTGTGGAGCCTGTGCCATGGGATGTGGAGGGGCAAGTATAGTCTGTTGAGGCTGGAGGACTGTTTGCAGAGGCTGAAACAAGGTTTGGAGAGGCTGTATGACAGCTGGTGGAGGATGAAGCATCGTTTGTGAAGGCTGAGATGTTCCTGGTGGAGACTGCAGCAATGTTTGTTGGGGCAACTGCTGAGGCGAAGGCTTATTCCTTGTACTAGTCTAAAAAGAGACATATAACATTCTGTGAAATCTCCCTCCAAAAACAGTATTTTTTTATTTGCTACCTAACTAGGATTGGGAAAAGCACCAATGAATAGGTGAGAGGGAAGTTGAAACTCAATAAAAATAATGGTGCTAAACATCACTCATTGACAGTGAATCACTGAAGGTGTATCACCATTGCATACCTTCTAGCTCTCCATGAGCCTGAACATTAAGCGATTGAACACAATGACATTGTGAATACTTTCCAATAAATAAGTGCTCACAGTCAAGCCTTCTGGGCATTATGAAAATCTCTTGCACTTGTCTTAATAGAAACTGGCTGCTATAGTCTTGTTGGCCAAGCTAAGAGTTCAATACCTTATAATGGTTTTCCTTAAAACTTTTAAACTTGTTTCTCTTGCTAACAAGACAAAACAACTCCCCTCTGCGGTGGAACTGAAGGAACTAAGGAGGGAAGTAAGTCATGGAACTCAAGAATGTGAGAATGTGGAGAATCCAGACATGATGGTAAATGAACATGGTGTTCAGGGGCATTCTGGGGTCCAAATAAGCTCAGTATTGGACAAGGATGACATGCCCACTGAACAGTCATTCACCCAAGAGGCAGTTAACAGTATGGAAAAGAAAGGATGCAGCATGGAGGAAATCCAGCTAGCAAAGGAGATACTAGAGAGTTTCAAGAGGAGAACCCCCATCGAAAGAAAACAGTTGAAAGGGAAAGTGGACGAAGTGAACAAGGTTCTTGCCTTCATAGCGACCAAAGAAATTACTCATACCAATGGGCTGTTGCTTGCTGCAGGACGGGTGGTTGCCAAAAGGCTTGGAGTTAAACCAAAGCAGAGGAGCAGAGGGGCAGTACCCTGGTGGAAGAAGAGACTACAGGGTCAGGTCACACAACTTAGGAAGAGATATAACTAAGCTACAAAGGATGAAATCTGATGGGCTTAATAGCACTGCTAGAATGGAGATACCAGGAGATACTCTCTGAATAAGAAGGGACTTCAAGTTGTACTAGAGGAACTAAAGCAGAGGGTATTAGCAAAAAGCCAAAAAGATCTGAAGCTATAAAGACAGTACTGAACAATATAAGCAAAACAGAATGTTTCAGTCGAACCAGAAACGTCTCTTTGAAAAGACTGAAAACATGGAAACTGACAACACAATAACACCAGATGCTGATGAAAGTAAGGCATGCTGGAGTAATATCTGGGATAACTCAATGGATTTTAACAGTTATGCTGATTGGTTAAAGGAAGTGGAAGACAGTCTGTAGAGGGTACAAAAGCAGAATGACACCAGCTAAGAAAGAAAGCGAATTGGAAAGCCCCTGGCCCAGATGGTTTACAAGGATTTTGGTTGAAGAGTTTTACATCATGTACAGAAAGAATAGCTTTACAACTGCAAGACTACTTGACTACAAACCAAATTCCTGAATGGTTTGCAATAGGCAGAACAACATTGATTCTTAAGGACAGAGAAAAGGGGAACAATGCTTCCAACTTTAGACCAATAACATTTTTACCATTAATATAGAAACTGTGCTCTGGTATAATGGGAGATGAGCTGTACAACCATTTGGAGGAGAAAAGCCCACTACCTGAAGAACAGAAGGGTTGTAGAAGAAATTTCAGAGGCACCAAAGACCAACTACTAATTGGGCTTGGAATGGCACATCCTCGGAGACCCAGGGGCAGATAGTCGGGACGGGACAAAGATTCGGGACGACCGAAAGTTTACAAGACAGTCGGGAGAGCCCCTGGGAACATTTCTTTATCGGACTCGTTCCAGAAGCTATTGAAATCCAGCTTCGTGATTGGGCAGAAATTTTCTGGCAAGGAATTTTTTTCTGCCCAATCGGCGATCAGCTTATATATCGCACTCCTTTCGTGACTCCTTACACCAACAAGTAAGCGGTCAATCTGCTGTCGACCATATTTTTAGTGGTTCCACTTGTCTCGTTCGTTCGACAGATTTATCCTACGAGGAACATTTTGGTGGCAAGGGACCCACAAAACCCAGAAATCCACAAATTAAAATTGAACTCAAGCAACAATAGCTTGTAAGGAACTAGCAAAATCAAGATGGAGACCGACCGCAGGCATCCTAAACTTCACGGGAACAACAGCATGTAACTCGGTCTCTTTCTCTGGTTAGGATCATTGTTGTCTGGTTTGGGCTTTTTTCTCTGGTTTACGTACGGGCAGTGGGCCGCTCCTGAAACTCTTCGGGCCGATGAAATTTCTGTTGCACGGGCCAGAATAGTTTGCCGATCGCGCGAGAAGCACGCAGCTCGGCGGTTTAATATTTTGCTCATGAAATCGAACCTTGCAATCGACCGTCTCAGCTCAATTTCGAGAGAGACCACGAAAAGGCCTTAGAGAAAGTGTACAGTTCCACTGTGATCTATTGCAATGTTTTGATTTCATATTTTGGACTGGTATCTGTTGGCCAATATGCTTTTCTTCCCAAGGTGTGCATAAAAAATGATTGCCTTGCAGTAGTGATAATTGCTAATTGTGTTGCACTGTACATGCAAGATGCATGGTAATTTGCAGAAGCTTTAGATGAACTCTTTCACCACAGTGGTGCTAAGCTCAGTTAAAAAGTTAATTAAAGTTGTAAAAACATATTTTAGAGTGGGCTTTTACAAAACCTTGCCGGAAACATTTACATTATGTTGACTGTGCTGCAACTTTTAGGTTGCAAAGTTTCAGATAAAGTTGTTTACAAGTTGATACAGGATGTTTAGTGTCTTGTATGCACTCTTTGTCTTTATACATGCTCAAGTGTATCCATAATATAACAATTATTAAATTCCATTTTTGCATGATAAAGTTGTAGTTGCTGTGACTGCTAAGCCAATGGTACACCAGGAAAGGACTTGATTTCTCCCATGAGACCACACCAATTTTGGAATGGGTTCTTCCTGTCACTGCCCTTTTCCTTGACAATTTTTAAAACATGAGAAAATGCTTTCAGTTAATTAAGGAACCATGTTTTCAGTACCTCACATAGTGTAAATGTGTTTGTGCCAAAAGACCCTCGATAACCACCTATTCAGTGACAAATCATTCTCAACTATACAGTTCACTGTGTCAAACAGTTAGGCTGATACAATGATAAGGCTAAGTATATAGTTAAATTATTATATATATAGTATATCAAATGAAGAATGATCCTTGCAGTTGTGAACGCAATTTATACAATTGCGAAAAGAAGCCTGAAAAAAACCGTTGAAGTCCTGAATTTTTTTTCAGGCTTCTTTTCGCAATTGCATAAATTGCGTTCACAACTGCGAGGATCATTTTTCATTTGATTTCATTTCTGCAGTTCATATATGATTCATTTCATATATCATTCATATATATATAGTATAGTTAAATTATTTTAAGGTAGGTTCCAAATTAAAGAACACTACATACAAACCATACCCATCACCTGAATACAATTACAAAATATGTTAACATGGTCACTCAAACGAGAAAATTTAGTAGCTTCTCAGTAAGATATCCCCTTTTAGATAAAGTGGAAAGACAAAAAAAAACACAATAAAATAAAACTAGAAGGGATTGTTATTTCATTTATTTTTTTGTTTGTTCAGAAGTTTTCTTGATAGTGAGATTTAACTTTAAATTCAAGTTTCCAATGTCATCTGTTTGGATATTGTAGTGATTATTTGTCACAAGCCTTATGGCCTCAGAGTTGTTATTAGGTTTTAGAGTAGCTGACTGGAATATAACAGAAGGTAGCTTTTTTAGGAGAATTCAAACAGCCTTCAAAAAACGTTGGAAACTTTTCATTGAAAAACAGGTGGCTCAAAATTTAAAGAAGCCACTTTTTAGCCAGCTGCCAGCACTTCAGGAGAAGCCTACCTTGTACCAAATGAAATTTCCAATGAGTCTACCCAAGATGAAATTACACCCTCAGTTTCAGAGGGGGGTACAAAAAAAATTTTAAATTATTCTTAAAATTTAATTGTCCATCTGTTATCTGCTGGTCTTTCACTTTGCTTTTCTACAGTGGCCCAAAAGGGTCAATCACAAATCAATTTACCAAAACAAAAGTCAGTTTCCCATAACACGAAACAGTTTCTCAAAACACAAACAATTTCCCTAAACACAAGTCAGTCTTAAACACAAGCCCTGTAATGCTACAAAGGTATCAAGTCAATACTGTACCCCAATTACCATGCAAAACATCTGCCACAAATCTGCTATGGTCTCAAAAATTATGCTAACTCTACCAATAGTAAGGAAAACATTAAGTGTCTATATACTCATAAGAGTGATGATTTTTGTAAAACCTGTTTTCACCTTAACATAATACATGCCATTTTCCATTCCTTTCCCTCCAAAACACTGGAGTAGTTCCTATTCGAGTCTTACTCTATAGCCAAGGTAACCACTTATTTCAAAAGCATAATCTGAACTCACATCAACGTCAAAATGGCATTCTCTATGCAAGAGAATGTCAGAGTATTGGGAAACTGATTTTGATTTGATAAATTGGTTTGTGATTTCGGCCTCCGTACTTTTCCACACAAAAGCAGCCTTCCAGCCCAATGACCTTACATACATAAATTACTTTATTTACCCTCGGATTTTAGAGTAGCTTGTGCAGCTAACATCTCCGAGCATTTAACCAGCAGATGAGATAGACCACCACACCGGGAACTACGTCCCCTACTCTTTTCCACTTAACCTGGTCTTTCATGGTTGTCATAATATAAGTGGATGGAGAGACAACCACGACTACGGGTAAATTATTTTAAACTGGATTTTCTCAGGCCATTTCAAGGTCTCTCTCGAAATTGAGCTGGGCTGAGCTGAGACGCGACTTCGAGTCGATTGTAAGCAGTGGACGGTTCGATTTCGTGAGCAAAATAAAATTCAACGGCTGCGTTTCACTCGCCCGATCGGTAAACTTGCTTGGCCTGTGCAACAGAAATTCCATCACCCCGAAAAGTTTCAGGAGCGGCCCACTGCCTGTGAGTACACCAGAGAAAACAAAAGCTCATACCAAACAACAACAATAGTGGCCGAGTTGTCAACAGTTCTTCGCGTGAGGTTCACGACACCTGCGATTGGTCTTCATCTTGATTTTTCTAGTTCCTTACAAGTGATTTTTGCTTGAGTAGAAGTTGAATTTGTCGATATCTGAGTTTTGTGGGCCCCTTTCCACCATAATTTTCCCCGAAGCGCCGATACAGCGATCGAAAATATGGCTGACAGCAGATTGGACGTTTGACCCTCGGTATAAGAAGTCACGAAAGGTGTGCGATATATAAGCTGATCGCCGATTGGGCAGAAAAAAAGTCCTTGCCAGAAAATTTCCGCCCAATCAGGAAACTGTATTTCAATGGCTTCTGGAACTAGTCCGATAAAGAAATGTTCCCAGGGGCTCTCCTGTCCGTCTTGTAAACTTTCGCTCGTCCTGAATCTTTGTCCCAACCCTACTCTCTGCCCTTGGGTCTCCGAGGATGGGAATGGCATGGGTAGACAACAAAAAGGCTTATGACATGATCCCACATTCATGGATCATCAAATGCTTGCATATGTTTGAAGCAGTGACAAATACACAATATTCCAAAATGGCAGCCAATTTATTATTCTTTTGTTTGCATGTTAATTAGCCCTATTATTATGAAAGGTGTTCGTCATCGTGGTTTCAAATGATAGCTGAGTTAATTAGCCTTCTTTGCTTCATTTTCACTTCAAAATTGTTTTGTATTTTTTAAATGTAGATGAGGCAAAGAGGGCTAATTAACATGCAAACAAAAGAATAATAAATTGGCTGCCATTTTGGAATAAGGTGTATATGATCACCTTATTGGAAAAAAGTGTGGTACAGTGGAAAACGGAGTTAAAGGTAGGAGGACAGATGTCCTTGGGTACTGTTAATATAAGAAGAGGAATTTTCCAGTGGAATAGCCTATCTCCGCTGTTATTTGTTGTGTCCCTTATCCCTTTGTCTATGGTATTGAGGCAAATAAAGGTTGGGTATGATCTGGGAAACCGGAAGGACCTAATTAATCATCTCCTGTTCATGGATGATTTAAAATTATATGGAAAGAGTGGGAAGCAAGTAGACACCCTGGTAAAAACTATCTGAATTTTCAGCAAAGACATTGGAATGGAATTTGGAATTAGCAAATGTTGTGTGCTTATTATCAAATGGGGGAAAACCATGTGCACGCAAGGGTATTGTTTAACCGGATGCCCAAGTCATCCGAGGGCTTGAGGAAGGTGATGGAAGCAAATATGTGAAGCACAATGACATGAAACAGTCAATATCAAAAGAGTATTCGAGGAGGATCAGAAAGATTCTTAAATCAAAGCGCCGATACAGCGATCGAAAATATGGCTGACTAGCAGATTGGGACGTTTTGACCCTCGGTATAAGAAGTCCCAACGAAAGGTGTGTGCGATTATTTAAGCCCTGATCGCCGATTTGGGCAGAAAAAAAAAGTCCTTGCCAGAAAATTTCCGCCCAATCAGGAAACTGTATTTTCAATGGCTTCTGGAACTAGTCCGATAAAGAAATGTTCCCAGGGGCTCTCCTGTCCGTCTTGTAAACTTTCGCTCGTCCTGAATCTTTGTCCAACCCTACTCTCTGCCCTTGGGTCTCCGAGGATGGGAATGGCATGGGTAGAACAACAAAAGGCTTATGACATGATCCCACATTCATGGATCATCAAATGCTTGCATATGTTTGAAGCAGTGACAAATACACAATATTCCAAAATGGCAGCCAATTTATTATTCTTTTGTTTGCATGTTAATTAGCCCTATTATTATGAAAGGTGTTCGTCATCGTGGTTTCAAATGATAGCTGAGTTAATTAGCCTTCTTTGCTTCATTTTCACTTCAAAATTGTTTTGTATTTTTTAAATGTAGATGAGGCAAAGAGGGCTAATTAACATGCAAACAAAAGAATAATAAATTGGCTGCCATTTTGGAATAAGGTGTATATGATCACCTTATTGGAAAAAAGTGTGGTACAGTGGAAAACGGAGTTAAAGGTAGGAGGACAGATGTCCTTGGGTACTGTTAATATAAGAAGAGGAATTTTCCAGTGGAATAGCCTATCTCCGCTGTTATTTGTTGTGTCCCTTATCCCTTTGTCTATGGTATTGAGGCAAATAAAGGTTGGGTATGATCTGGGAAACCGGAAGGACCTAATTAATCATCTCCTGTTCATGGATGATTTAAAATTATATGGAAAGAGTGGGAAGCAAGTAGACACCCTGGTAAAAACTATCTGAATTTTCAGCAAAGACATTGGAATGGAATTTGGAATTAGCAAATGTTGTGTGCTTATTATCAAATGGGGGAAAACCATGTGCACGCAAGGGTATTGTTTAACCGGATGCCCAAGTCATCCGAGGGCTTGAGGAAGGTGATGGAAGCAAATATGTGAAGCACAATGACATGAAACAGTCAATATCAAAAGAGTATTCGAGGAGGATCAGAAAGATTCTTAAATCAAAGTTGAACGGTGGAAATATTGAGTGCAATTAATTCTCAAGAGCAGTTTCATTTGTAGGATATGGGGCAGGCATCATCAGATGGAGTAAGGATGAATTAAGGGCATTGGACAGAAAAAACAAGGAAGCTGTTAACGATTTATAGATTGCTTCATCTTCAAGCAGATGCATGTAGACAGGTTATACATCAAGAGATCACAATGAAGCAGAGGCTTAATTAGTGTTGAAGACTGCATCAACATCAAGGTTGGTAATTTGTATCAATATGTGGGAAACAGTCCTGAAAGGCTGCTTATGGCAACAAAAGATGAAAATGTCTTGGATGAAGGAGTGGAGAAGGAAAGTGTAAGTCAACAGAGAAACAACACTGCACAGGCAGTATGTAAGGGGCACTGAAGCAGTTAGACAGGGGCACCCAACGAGCCAAATCAACCAAAAGCTATAGAAAGGCATTTTTAAGTCCCTTATGGTGTTTGAAGTCTGTTTTAAGTGATGTTTTCATTAGCTAGAAGAAGTTCATCTGTTCAGATTCCCTAGCTGAAATTTTAATTGCCCGAAAATATTAGGGATCAAAATCTTCCTTTGAGGAAAATACAAGCTGAAATGAACTTTCACGAACTTTCTACGGAACTATTTTCTTTCCGAAAATGCTAGCTGACGTTTTAGACTAACAAAAACAGCAATTTCGACCTTTCCAAAAACCTTAGGGACAATGATTTCCTACTGTGAATCTTTTAGGCCACGTTTTAGTTATGAAAATCCGAGTGCAGTCTTTAATCGACGCCGAAAACCCAAGGCGAATTACCCTCCACCGAACAGATATCTACCGAAATTTGTCGTTGGGTGCCCCTGGTTAGAGACCCGCAGACATGGGATCGGTTAAAAAGAGGTACTTTGAAGAAAGAGACTGAAGGCCTCCTAACTGCTGCACAAGATCAGGCCCTTCAGACTAATTACATCAGGAATATGATTGACAAGCAAGATGTTTCACCGATATGGTGAAAGGGGGGAAACTGTCGGCCATTTAACAACAGAATGCAAGAAATTAGCTCAAAAGCAGTTTTAGAACAGGAGTCATGACCAGGTTGCTAAAGTTGTTCACTGGAAACTCTGCCAAAATTATGATCTGCAATGCAACGAAACCTGGTTACTGTGGGATTTCAGAATTCAAACAGACCATCATTTAGATCATAACAGACCCAATATAGTAGTACTGGAAAAGGCGGGCAGAGTGTGCCACATCATCAATGTGGCATGTCCTTTTGATACACACATAGCAGAAAAAGAATGAGAAAAGATTGACCTCTATCAAGACTTAAAGTGGAAATACAAAAGATGTGAAACTGCAGAAGCGTATCTGTCATCCCAATAATGTAATTGGGGCACTTAGGGCAGTTACCAAAAACTTGATGATGTGGGTTACTAAGATAGGAACACCTGGGATCTTTAACTTACTCCAGGAAGCCTGCTTGTTGGGCACAGCAAGGATCTTAAGAAGGACCCTAAACACCTAAGTTTATAGGAACTAGCTTGATGATCTAGGAATATGTGACCACCGATACAACTAATGGTGTGAGATATGAACAACAACAACAACAACAACAACAACAACAACAATAATAATAATAATAAATTAAATAAATATAAAATACCCTGGCCGATTGTGATTGTGAGGATCTCATAACTTGCGCAAATGCCATCAAACCTGTTGATTATAATCCATGTTTACACAAAGGTCTTGTGTGGAATGGAATAGTCTACTGAAATGCGCGAATCGACGCAATGATCAATTAAAAAAGTGTCTGCAACGCACTTCAGTTGCAACGAGAACTGTTGGCACGAGTTTTAATAAACATGGATCGTGGTCGCTTGCAAAGCAAAACAAAACACTGATTATTGCTTCACAAAATAACAGAAAGGTTGGTCAAACCTGCTTAACAACTTTTCTTGGACTTCCTTTCCCAGTTTTTGCTTTCCTTTTCGCAGTTTCTACCTGGAGAAGCGAAACAAAAGTCCACTTGTGTTGCTCCAGATCTTGCGACAAAGAAATACTAACGAACGCAGAAACTCCAACTCCAAAAAGACAGTAGCTAAACTTTTCTTCATTATAAGGTTAAATCTTACCGTTATATCGCGTTCAACGTCTTGTTGAAACCCGGAATCCGCCATTCTAGAAGAAAAATTCGAATATTTGTAGGTGTAGCGTTCGTCGAAGATCGAAGAACGCGTTCAAGTTTCGTTTGTGTAAGAGACACATGAGGTGACGTCCAAAAATCAACCAATCACGTTGTTTCATTAATTTATTCGTTTGTTTCGCAGTTCGCAGCTGCAATGTTCTCCAGCTATCAGAAAACTACGATTTGTAAAAAGCAACCTTCAAATAAAGGCTGGTTTTCAAATGTCGGGAAAATCCCAGACGACCGGGGATTTCGCTGTTTCCCGACCATCCCAGATTTTGCCGATTAAATGATATCTCGGCATAAATCTGGGACGGTCGGGAAATAGTGAAATACCCGACCATCTGGGATTACCAGGCTTAAGAATGCCAAAAACGCGAGCCTGCATGAGCCAGGCGACGCGAACGCGGCATTTCGCGCGAAGTTCGCCTCGCTTGGACCGCTTGGCTCATAAAAGCGCCGGTCATGCAAGTTAACTAGAAAACGCGCGTTCCTCGCGTGTGTGCAAATAACAAAGTAACGTTCGAATAAAAAGCGCAACAGGGTGTCTT
>JAEMWC010000634.1:375000-377500 GCA_016490735.1 Pachyseris speciosa
AGTTGTGAGACGGTCTAACCAAAGTCTAACCATTTGCAGATGTTATTGCAAAGGCAGCACTTTCTCCTCAATTATTTAAAGACCCTGAGTGTTGGTCCGACCGGGGTTTGAACCACCGACCTCCCGCACGCTAGTCCGGTGCTCTACCACTGAGCTAACCCGTCGGCGGTTCCTGAAATACCATCCTACATTAGGGACACTAAACATTTTTTACAGGTGCTTAAGGACTTGGGGAGGTTGCCGGAGGGGGCTATATTGGTTACAGCCGATGTAGTCGGCCTATATCCTCACATTCCCCATGAAGAGGGGTTAAAGGCTTTGGGGGAAGCTTTGAATAGATCCACCCACACTACTGTCCCTCCTGATGTTTTAGTGGATTTGGCTAGGTTGGTGCTCACTAACAATAACCTTACTTTTAATGGTAGACATTTCCTACAGGTCCTGGGGACAGCAATAGGGACAAAAATGGCGCCGTCTTATGCCAATATCTTTATGGGTAAACTAGAATCGGACCTATTTGAACAAGCACCAATAACGCCGCTTTTCTGACGTAGATTTATAGATGACATCTTTTTTATTTGGACGGAGGGAGAGGAGAGACTCAAAGAGTTTATGGAGCTTGTGAACTCGTTTCATAATACTATTAAATTCACTTTTAGCTGGTCGTCTGAGCAAGTCAACTTTTTAGATGTTAGTGTTTTGTTAAACGAGGGGGTAATTTCCACTGATTTATATCTTAAGCCTACGGACAAACACCAATATTTGTTTCATTCCTCTTGTCACCCTAATTCATGTAAGAAAGGTATTCCTTATGGTCAGGCCCTTAGAATAAGACGTATATGTTCCACGGATGCTTTGTTTGATAAACGGGCTGAGGAATTGTGCAGTTACTTGGTTAAAAGGTGTTATAACAGGGAGCATGTGGAGGGGCAAATAGATCGAGCGCGTAGGATTGCCAGGGAACAAACCCTTAGGGATAAGCAGCCTGCTTGTAATAAACGTATTACTTTTGTGGTCACATTTCATCCGGCACTCCCTTGTATTTCTAAAATATTACATAGGCTTCATCCTGTTTTGCAATCTTCTAGGCGTTACCAGCTGGCCTTAGAACAGGTGCCCATGGTGGCTTTCCGGCGGCCTAAATGCCTTAAGGACATTCTGGTACATTCCGAACTTAAGACACCAGTTACTGTTAAGGGTTGTGGTAGATGTGGGGATAGACGATGCAGGGTTTGTGATTTCTTGGATGAGGGCATTTGTTTCAAAAGTAGAGTTACTGGGAGAGATTTTGTGATTAATTTTAAGCTGGATTGTAATTCAGACCACGTAGTCTACCTATTGTCTTGTGCTATGTGTCAAATGCAATATGTGGGATCTACTATTAACAAATTTAGGACTAGATTTAATAACCACAAGTCTAGGATTAATGCGCACAGAGGACTATCCTCTGAGAATAAACTTAAAGACGATGTTATATACAGGCATTTCAATCAGGCAGACCATCATGGTTTGAGTGATGTTAGAATACAGTTAATAGACAAGTGTTCAAGTGAGGAATATCTTAGGGATAGGGAGGCCTACCTTCTGTTATATTCCAGTCAGCTACTCTAAAACCTAATAACAACTCTGAGGCCATAAGGCTTGTGACAAATAATCACTACAATATCCAAACAGATGACATTGGAAACTTGAATTTAAAGTTAAATCTCACTATCAAGAAAACTTCTGAACAAACAAAAAAATAAATGAAATAACAATCCCTTCTAGTTTTATTTTATTGTTATTTTATTGTTTTTTTTTTGTCTTTCCACTTTATCTAAAAGGGGATATCTTACTGAGAAGCTACTAAATTTTTTCAGTCTTCGATGTATTTATCCACTGGGTCTTAATAGTGATGATTTTTTCTGTAGTAGGAATCCTCGAAGGGATTTATTTTAATATCGCTCTCATTGCTTCACTTATATGTAACGCGCGCGCTTTACAGCGCGCGAGCAGCTTTAAGTCTCGTATTAGCGTCTCACACCAGCTAGCGTATTCAAAGGTGACAGACACACAAAGGTGGAGTCGGACTAGTTATATTCACAGCTCTGGTTTTTCCATTGAGCACTTTTATAGCAGATGAAGTCTTCAATTTATCCGCTGATAGTTATTCTTGTGTAAAGATTTCCAGACTTCAGAAGTGACTCATAATCGCGACATTGCCAGCATTCGAATTTAACGGTCATTCGTCGCTATTGCCTGATGAGTGTAGTCAGTATTTGGCTACACGAAACAGAGCTGTTGCAATAAAGCGATTATGAGTCACTTCTGAAGTCTGGAAATCTTTACACAAGAATATTTACAGCTCCTGAAAAGTTGAGCGCTCCACGAAAACCATTCTTCAAACATTGATTGACCTATAATATATATATATATATACACACACACATAAGTTGAAGGATTAAAGAGGACGCATCGATTCTCTGTGACTCTGAGTTTCGCGCCTAAGCGCTCGTCAGAC
>JAEMWC010000634.1:382500-387500 GCA_016490735.1 Pachyseris speciosa
CAGTAAATAGAAAAAGTGTGGTACTGTTGTAAGCATATAGAAGTATGCAATGTCTAGTTTCTGTGATAGTTTGATAAGTGTCCCACAGTCTTATGACCTGCCTTATGTATAATTAATGACAACAAAAATATGATAACTTACCACAAGATTCTAATAATCTCCCTGTATTTTATCTATGACTGTGGTTATCACTACTTACTTGAAAAACAGGCCATATTTTAACAGATTTAAAGTGTACCTAAACCCCAATTTTTTCTTCACTAAAATAAATCTTTGCACCTGTTTGAAACACATTGTGCCTTTTTTTTTTACCAAATCATGACTAGTTATTTTAACTTTTAAAGGGTGTTAAAGTTGAAAAATCTGGGCATTGTCTGCTCCTATCGAGTCAGAAGGGGCTTGGGTCTATTAATGATTTGACGTCACAAACTGATTTACATTGCATTAAGTCTTTGTAAACATGCATGCAAAGCAGTTTGTGACGTCAAATCAAGAATAGACCCAAGCCCCTTCTGACTTGGTCGTGGGGCAAATGTTGGCCAGATATTGCAACTTTAACACCTTAGAAAAGTCAAAATAACTAGTCAAGATTTGGTAAAAAAAGGTGCAATGCGTTTCAAACAGGTGCAAAAAAATTTATTTCAGCAAAAAAAATTTTGGGGTTTAGGTGCACTTTATAAAGGTGGTGAATGGTCAATTCGAGACTGAGAGACATCAAGAACTCCACTTTCTCTGCAAGCCCGAAGCATTCCTAGGCTCAAAAAAAGAAAACAATGCCAAGATGGCTTTGTTCAAAGATTTGAGACAGCTCAACTCATAATATTTGGCTAAAAATTAGCAAGACACTTGTTTCTGAAAGACCATTCATCACCCCTGCAGGGGTTTCATTAGAAGCCGGCAACCCGTGAAAATCGCCGCCTACTTTGTCAGAATCTACCTCTTGCCGCTGCCTACTTTGTCTGTATTTTCACTCAAGTTATTAAAAACATTCATCAGGTCACCGCCCTACTTTAGTTAGCTCAGACAGCTATTTCAAAACTCATTGAAAACCCTGCCCCTGAGACTGGAGTACATTTAAATATCATGTCCTCTCTAAAGCCATTAACAGTAAGTTGCATTTTGCAAACCCACCAAACAAAAAATGAATGTATATAATTAAGTCACGGTTAGTTCAATGAGGTTAACAGTTAAAGGCAAAAATGCAATACTATTTTATTGTTTGTTTGGTTTGGTTTTATTAATGGCACATGGCATTGAAAGAAACAAATAAAAATAAATTCTTACCATTATATCATCCTTCTTTGCTTTTTTTGACTGACAAAATAAAGAAAAATTCTGAATTATTTTCAATTATTGGCAAGATTAATTGGAATCAAACTTAGATGAGTGTATAAGTGCGTGAGTATAATAATAATAATAATAATAATAATAATAATAATAATAATAATAATAATGGAGCTCTAGAGTAAGGAGAAAACTCTAAGGGACCTTTGGTCATGGGCTATGACCCGCTCCCTTATGAAGCAAACTGGAAAAAGATCATCCAGTTCACAAAGCTGATAATAATAATAATAATAATAATAATAATAATAATAATAATAATAATAATAATAATAATAATAATAATCACTTTATTTAAGTCTCAAATCTATTTGGCCGAGCACAGATGCTCTACTAATTGGGGAGACTAAATCAAACCAACTCTAAATAAATCAAATCAAATGTTGTTTTTTGGGGGAGAGGGGACAAGCGGAGTACCCGGAGAAAAACCTCTCAGAGCAGAGTAGAGAACCATGATGACAAAAAAGTTTGAAAAAATTTTGAGAAATAAAGTAATTATTGATATTGACAGGATTTGAACTCACAGTCTTTGGGATTACATAATGCCTGCACTCTTATCGCTTGTGCCACTGAGACATAAATGTTTAAAATTAAAAACCTTAACCATAGAAGTGATAAAAAAAGCAATCAAACTGAATCACCGACTTCAAATGGATTTAATAAGGCATTAATGATTCTGGTTTAGTTGATTTGTGAGACAAGGGCTGGGTAATTTTGTTCAACAACAATGACTTCGATCAGTGTCGGTGATATCTAGCCAAGGGTGGAACCCTGACTACTAGTTTAAGGGACACTTTAGCCTAATTATTTTTAACTAAAACTAAAACTTAGCTATTTACAATTTAATGGCTGTAAAAAAGTATGTCTGCACATCTCTTTTCCAGAGTGTTCATGTCTACCATGCTAAGAATTGTTCATTATTGTTCTTAGTCCATAGCAACTGACATCTTCTAACTTCTTGTTTAGTGTTTTACCTATCCCAACAAGTAAAGAGTTACAATTTTCAAAATGTGATAGTGCAAAACTCCTGTAGAGAACTACCGGTACATGACTAACAAGTGTCAGTTGGCACTAGCCGCTTAAGGTGACGAAGTGCAAATATCTTGGCATATACTGTTTTTAACATTTCATTTAATAAGTTAAACCTTAATTAATAGCGCGAGTCGCCAAAATCTGTCACACTAACTAAAGAGAGGGTTGAATTGATTGTTACAACTCTCAACTGTCCGTCCTTTTGAACAGCCTAAGTATTTTCTCAAAATTGAATTACAATGGACTTGAACTACATTCTAAGCAAGCGACCTTTGAGGGTGTCATAATAAGAAAAAAATTCTTGCATGGGTTGCTTAAAAACAAAGAATGACAACCTATACAATGAATTAAATTGATCAATCTAGTTCTGAGCACCTCTGTACACTATGTAATTTCCTGGTGTAACCAATCAATAAAAATCAATACTGGTACCTATTTTTCAATCAATACAGGGCTTGAAATAATGGCCAGTAAACAGACAATGTCCGGTCAGAATTGGGTATTGACCAGACAAAAGCGACATCTAGTGCTGTTTTGTGCTGCTGCAGACTATGTAGACTGACTGGCAAAGTCCAATTCAAAAGTGTGACCTCTACACAACCACAGATGACAGATCACTCATTTTAAATAGGACGCCGAAACTACATGTGTATGATCTGTTTGTCTGGAAAAAGTGCAAGCAGACGCCAAAAATTTGCATACCAGGAAACAAAAACATCCACTCATTTCCATATGGTAACGTAACATGCATGCTGTCAGCCGAAGTTTGTTTGAAATTTATAGTTTGCTCGAAAGAAGAAGAAATAAATGATCCTTGAAAATTATCAAAGGCACATCTCACAGGAACTTCCCGCAGTGATATAGTTTTTACACTAGATTGAAATGTATCACACCATGATAATTTGTTACAGCATTCAAATGTTAAAGTGTTAGGGAATTAAAGGGTGACTTTTACACAGTAACCATGAAGAGTCCATGGGCATATTAGGATTACTAGCTGTGTGAAAGGCTGAAGATTTTTTCGTGAACGGATAACTCCGGCTGTGCAAACCGGATGCAAAATTGTTTTTGAAAGGATAACCTGGCCGTAACACCACTACTAGATCCTGGCCATTGTAAACAACCTCAAGATACTCCACTTGCTTTGCCTTTACAATCATCTTGGAATAGATGCTACATTTGTAGTTGTAATTGCAAAGTGAAGGCTGCTGTAAAACACCCCATGCGAACACAAAAGCCTCGCTTTGATTGTGACAAAACTAATGGCAGCAAAAAATTAAAATATAAGGACCACTCCCCTAATGACTTCAATTGTCTCAGACACATGTGACCAGACCAAACCAGGGTCTCTTTCTCTTGCTCCAGGAGGCAGGAAGAGGAGAGACCCTGGGAACAAGGTTTTTATTGATAATCACAAGAGACATAGTTGTTCCTGGAAAAATATAAATGTAGACGGGGTTGTTGTACTTGTTGAGAAATTCTAGCCGGCAACACAGACAGCCTTAATCGCCTACCGAGAATCATGTCACGTCCAGCTGCACTGCACGCAGGTTAAGAAATTACTGGTAGTTGCAAAGTTACATGATGATATGTTATCAAGTTGCGACTGCAAACTGAGTTACTGCTATATTGAAAAGTACCTATGCAAATAATTAGAAAACACACCACGTGGTGCCACGATTAGCCCATGTAACAGTTGTTGCCTTGTTACGACCCTTTGCGAGAAGGGAATAAAAACCCACAGAGCCCAGAGAATCAGACCACCCTATTTACACCAACAAAAATTTCACTCTTAATTTCCAAAGATATGGTGGTGTCAGTGAGCATGAATTTGCAGTGTCACATCAAACATAAAATAGTGATATCTCTGGTTCTACAAGGAATACAGAGATGATTAAAACAGCAAAATACTCTGTCTTCAAGGCTGAAATTTATATAAAACTGTTTACAGTACACCACCTAAAAAATAGTGCGCCATCTAAAAAAAGAGCCTTTCAAGCAAAGTTTATGGTCATGCCTCATGTGCTCATGGTGTTCTTTTAAGAACAAGCCAGCAAGTGTGAATTTGCTTTATCATGGCAAACATAAAATTTCCTCAATAATGTTAATGCTAACACATCTCTCTTCAGAGTGGCTGTTGGTGTTCTTTTATGAACACACCAGCGAGTGTGAATTTGCTTCATTATGGCAAACATAAAATAGTGATATCTTGAGTTCTGCAAGGCATACAGAGGCGATTAAAACAGCAAAACACTCTTCAAGGCAAAAATTCGATACAAAACTGTTTATGATGCATCGTCTCAAAAAGAGTAAGTTCTTTTGAAAATTCGCAGCACACCACGACAATTCGCAGCATTCTTTGAAAATTCTAATGACTATGTACATTTCACGTTGCTGCTCAAAATTTTTTAATTTTTTATAGTAACATCATAAAAGCACACATACCTGAGAAGAAAGTTAAAATCAGATCAAACTCCCTTCCTTGGATCACCTCAGCTATCAGAAAATGCACTGACTGTTACACACTGACCTGTCTATTGATCAGCTTGAAAATTTATGTATCAAGGTTCGAAAGCCAAATTCAAAACCTTTTCTCGTTACGACCTGGTATCGCCCACCAGATTCAA
>JAEMWC010000634.1:397500-410000 GCA_016490735.1 Pachyseris speciosa
GCGCTCCAATTTTCAGCTAGCTTTCCACGCAGTCGTGAGAGCCGGCTAATTTCAGCACCTTCTTCGCTTGTCTTCGTTCTCCATACAACATAACCCTTTTCCAACCGCTTTTCAAATCTCCTTTCAAGTTCTGTTTAACAATTCCAGATTACGGATATTAAACTCTTTACCTTTAAAGCAGATCTAGTAGGAAGTTTTATTTGACTGGATCTTTTTATTTTTGACTTGTACATGTCAACATGTGTCATAGCCTTTGCACAGTTTTGCCAGTCAGGCCAATCCTACCCCACATCAAGTTTGTGTTCGATCACGAGCCCTGGTTCGATATATTATTGGAGACAGTGTGATGGACTAAAACAATAATAAAGGAATTCCTTTTTTTGCTATTCACCAATGAGATACTTGTCTTGCACGTTCCTTCGACGAAGATTCTCAAAGGGAAGAGTGCTATATACAACGAACGGCTCTTCATCGTTCAACCCCTGCCTATTAACAGTCACTCTAAGTGGAGACGTTAATCCTCATCCTAGACCTGGACCGGAAAACAATTCCATGAGACCCAAGAAAGCCCGACAGCGCTCAACTCGTCATATTATCGTCGCTCATCTTAATGTCCGCTCAATGAGATCAAGAGAGAATTTTTACCTCGTTTGGCAGACGATAACCGATAATTGCCTCGACATATTGACAATCTCTGAGTCTTGGCTAGACCCATCTACAAATGATTCTGACTTGCAAATCCCTGGATATATTTTGTTTCGGCAAGATCGTGGATCACTTGGTGGCGGCCTTTGTGTCTACATCAAGGACATTTACAAGGCTTCTGTTATTGGCAATCTTTCTAACATCTCCGAAAATTCCTTTCAGCAACTGTGGCTTAAAGTCATTTGCAAAAAGTTAAAGTCGTTTCTTCTATGTACGGTATATAGACCACCGAATACTCCAATTAGTTTCCTTGAGATCCTGTCGAAATCCTTTATGGATTCCCTGTTGGTTGGGTCAGAGGTTGTGATACTTGGAGACTTAAATTGCAATGTTTTGGAAGATTGCTACGAAGGCAGAGCCTTGACTGAGTTTTGCTCCACTTTAATCTTACTCAGCTCGTCGAATCACCAACAAGAGTCACCGAAACTTCTAAATCCAGAATGCAGAAAGTAGTGCCATTGAATCGGGTCGCTTGTGTTTGCTGGAAGCATTCAGAGCATTTTCTCCGTGGGCAGGCCGTGGGCAGTGAGTGTATGTTATGTTTGCATGTGGTTGTCTCAATTATTATTAGCAATGTGATTTTACTTATGTTTGTGTCCCCTCAAGATGCATGTAATATCTACAATTACCAAATTGCAAAACTTTAACTTTAGAATTTGATATTTTCCATCTCATGGTTCACAACGTGAATTAACGAAATTTATTCAATTAAGACTACTTACAACCGCCAATGTTTACTTTGTGGGTCTCGCAAGCCTTGATGACTGATCACATTTACTTAACGTTTTACCACAACACAAGATTTTTATTTCATACATTCATTAAAGGAAGTTAAAACCCATTGTTTAGAAGGCCAGTAAAAGAATCTGAATGGGAAAAGAATATCTTTTCGCCAATTTTTAGAATTATGCAAATGACTTTGACACCAACGATAATTATGTGAACACATGGATTTTCGTCAATTTTGAGCTCGTGGTGTGTGTAAGCTAAGGTGATACCCGCCGGTTTGAAGCAATATACCAGTTCATTGGAGTATAGACTTTGCTCTGATGTGGCTTTTTATCACGATTTAGACCAAACTTTTGAGATTTCTTTCCTTTCATTTGGTTAGTTTTCGATATGCAAATTAAGGCTCAAGAGAAGGGTGTCTTCTAATCATGCTGGAATGCGTAAGATTTTCTTGTAAGTTTCTACATTTTGTCTGTGAACTAACTGAATACACCTTGTAACCTGTAGCAAAATAGAATTCAGTGAGCTAGATTTTTGCAGTCAGAGCGCACTTGACAAAATCTGTGAAATTTACACTTTCTATTGCTATCAGTTCGGGCAGGTGAGCCAAAATTCAATTTGGGCCTGTGGCGGCGCAAAAATAAAGAATTGGAAAATAATTATAGCATTTTTTAAACATGTGTACCAAACCCTTTTCATGATCAAAAAATAAAGGTCGCCAAGTCGAGAGGACCGCTTTTAGCGGGACTGCCTCTTAAGTTATGTTAACACAAGTATCTGCCTAGGGGTAGTCATCGATTCTAAACTATCATGGTAGCCTCACATCACAGCCGTCTGTAAGACCCTCAGTCAAAAAGTTAAATGTCTAAAACGATTGAGGGTACTACCCAAGAAGGTCCTGGAAGCCATTTATTTTCGGAGCATTGTCCCTAGTGCCACATATGGCATATTGGTCTGGGGAACCTGCTCCCCCGCATTGCTACATAATGTTGAACGGATCCACTTAAGAGCTGCAAAAATCATATATGGCCTTGCTGATGTTAACTTGGAGACTTTACAATACATCTGCTGGCAGCCCTTAATGAACCTTTACAAACTTAAGTTAACTTCACTAATGTACTCAGTTTATTATGGTTTAGCACCAAAATCTATCTGCGACTTATTCCATAAAACTGAGCTGCGACACTACCATCTAAGAAGAGCGGAAGGATTTAATGTACCAAAGTGCAATTACTCTATAGGAAGAACATCTTTATCCTATAGAGGGCCTACTGTTTGGAATATCCTACCAGAGCGATATTAACTTACAGGCAGCTATTAGATAAAATAAGCTTTGATAAAGAATCATGTTTGAGCACAAACAAGAACAAGGATTTTTACTACTTTTGATTTGATTTTATTTTCTACTTATTTTAACTGTATCCATACGCAATAGACATACTCAGCCTCTTATGTAATTATTTGTGGACAAGCTTTATTTGTATTTTATACCTTTGTATATTTAATGCTGTAATTAGATAGGCAGGTCCATATCAGCCTTTGGCTGACTTTTACCAACCTGTGTTAACAAATAAAGCTATGTATGTATGTATGTATCAAATGTTTGTTTGAACTTTCTTACAGAAGTTCGAAATGCCAAAATTTTTAATACAATGTGGCTCATTTGAAAAATGCTGAAATTCGATATGGCAAAAAAGTTAGCTCATTTTCACCGAAAAATGATGTTGAAATTAATGTTTTGAAATTTGTTGAAATTTGCTCTCATTTCTTTTGCACAGTACTGTAGTAGGAAGTTGGTCAAACAACGAGTCTGTTACTTTATGGTGGATCAATTCTAAAAAAAATATGTTTCTTGATGAAGTCTGGGACAATTTCCTTCTTGACCAGTCAAAAATGGGTCATGTCCGAGCAAAAACATGTTTGACCAGACAATGTGACTGGCGCCTGCCCGTAAGTTATTTCAAGCCCTGAAGTGGCATAAATTGTTAGAATTTATTTGGTTGCTATCTTTTGCACCGATCAATCAGGAAAACGATAATACTCGCATTTTCTTTAATGATTTTTGTTGACTGCTATCAATTTCTAATGAATGCTTGCTTTGGATGATTGACACCAGCTTATCATCCAAATTTATTGGAATATATTTATCAGATCAAAAATAATCTAAAAATCGAAAATGAAATCTCAACTACTACAGGAACGATGAAAAATTTCGAAAATAAATGGCATATAATCATTCAGGCATTGTGATTATTTGTTCTATCTTCTCCCCTAGACGTAAAAACACCCTTCAACAGATGCCTATGTTTCGAGGTTACTCTAATTATTGTTGTTTCATTGTCTCTTTGTCTGAATTTCAATGTTAATCTGTGAGAAACTTTTGTACTGTAATTAAGGTTACTATTGTTAAATTTGTAATATTTCTATTGTTCACAGTATAAAGTAAAATTCATCAATAAAAAAGAAAAAATTCCAATGAACGCTTGCTTTGGATGATTTACACCCCTGGCTTATCTTCCAAATTATCAATTATAATTTGTTTGCATTGTGTTCATCTCAGTCTTCGTTTTCAACTTGCCTGCGTTTATCTTGGGATAATTCTATTTGCAATATGACATTTCTTGGCCACTTTAACGTTTCTCCCATGGGACATAAACGTTACTGTTCGGAATTATTGTTAGTGCCAGAAGCAAATGATTTTCATGAATTTTTGACAGCACCCGTTCCTTCTCCCAATTCTTTCAAATATAAGTCTACAGCCACTCCGACCTACTACCAAAAATTTCTGCTTGTGGTCATCTTCAGTACTCAGAAATTCCAAAATATGTGGCAGTAGGTCGAGAAACTCATCAATAGTCAAGTCCCAAAGGTACTAAGTGTTCGACCGGCCAAATTCCCAGTTCGTCGTGTAACAAGCCAAATTCAACAACAAAGTACATCACCTTGCTCGATTCTTTGAGAAAGTGGACTCTTAGCTACCATCACGCTTAATGATGCTGTAAATTTAGCAGAAATGGCAAGCAAACCGAACTTGGGCCATTGCTGTCGCTTCACGGATAAAAAATAGCTACGTCAAAATGATGTTTTCAGAAACCTTGAGCCTCCAGTGGCTTAGGACAGCACCACTTTTCCCTGGTAGTTCAAATAAAGAGTCATGAATTGCTATTGATCGTTTATAGGTGGAAAATCACTCCAAAAATGTAAAAACAGCCGGTAGTCAATGGGTTAAAATATTTTAAGTTATTAAGAGAATCTGCTTATTGTTAGCTTTTATGGGTGTCTCAAAGTGAGCAAGAGCTTCTACACCTGCTCAGAGTTAAAAATAATAATACTTTTCCTGGATTTATGCAGAAATAGAAGTTAGAAATACTCAATGTTAACAACTGATAAAATCATAACTAATCAATAATGTTGTTGTGAAAGATGTTGTACTTTTATAGAAAGCTTAATAATAACAGAATTCAAAAAATAAAATATAATTTTCAGAATTTTTCTGCTGCAAAAGCATGTGGAACCATACAAGTAAATGAGGGATCAGTGTTTTGTCCATTTATACTAAAACAATTAGATTATTCGCTCTGGATTTATATGCGTGATAGCGATAGAAATCTCGAGCTCATAATCTAATTGTTGAATAGATAGTGAGCTAGTAGCGTAGCCAATAAGAGAGCGGCATTCGTGATAGAATGCTAGTAGATTTATACTGATAGAGTGCTTTTCAAATGAGTGTCGTAAAACCAAAACCAAAACAATTACTCTGACCAATCACAACAGAAGTAAGCAGTGCAATGAGCCAATCAGAATACCAAGCAATTACATGTAGGCGGCACAAAGCGCAGGAAAATACACATGTGCAAGTCACAAATTGTTTTGGTTTTGCTTCTCATTGGTTGAGAAAGTGGCGTGAGTTTTGCTGGCCAATCACAAAGCGAAGCAATGCAAAACCATAATTACTTTCGACACTCAACTGAAGACTGCTCTAAAGATCAAAACTACAGTGGAACCTCGATTTAACGAACCTCTATATAACGAAGTCCTTGATACAACGAACGATATTCTTCAACCCGACCTTTTAAAATGTATGGAAAAAGACCTGGATGTAACGAAGCCTCTATATAACGAACCAATTTCCCTAGTTCCTTGGTACTTCGTTAAATCGAGGTTCCATTGTACTGACCCATCAAAAGGAAGCTGCTGAAAAAATGGTGTGGAACCTGTTGAGAGCCACCTTCATCTAAAGCTAAGCATTTCAATTTTTGGAGAAATCTAAACAACATGATCATAGAACTGCCAAAAAATTAACTACCAATGTTAAGGGTGGGTGATCATACCGACGCATCCACTGCAAATATGGCGCCGCGTCCGTCTCAAACCTATCAGCATTTAACACTGGCCAAACTCGGTTAGCTCTTTGCTTTTTATTATCATTTAAGATTAATTTATGATTAAACCTTTTTTTGTGCTGGGTCTTCAAGGGAATCAACCAAATTCTAAGTGGCGACTGGAGTGCAATTTTCAAAGCCTCTCCTCCCTCACAGCCGCACCGCGACTCAGTCGCAGCCATTGCAGTAAACAACACAAGTAATGAAGATCAGTTTCAATACCATCACACGCTATAAATACCTGTTTAACTACTTTGGTTGGATTTCGTTTTTTGCCTCTTCCTCTACCTTTAACTGGTGTATCCTGAAGAAAACACGAAAAAGGTTTTCCCTCAAAGCCAAGTAAGAAACTTAAGCTTATATAACCACGACCTTATTCAATTCACCGCGGCCGCATATGGCCGTCCAGAAGACGAAAAGAGTTTCCTCAAATAGCTCTAAAAAGCTCGAATGCCTTTTACTGAAACCTCAAAGCGACCATTCTTACCGCCGTTTCGTTTGGCAACTTCTGCTGAATCATGCCTGAGTCCGCCATTTTGGTGATATACTGAAGGAGCTACATGTATTCTCCCAGTCTCCCACTATCGGATAGCGCGTTCCTTCCTCGCTCTCGACGGCCTCAAGGAGTTCGCTAATCAGACGCTCACTGACGCTCACAACATTAGCCAATCGCAAACTTCAGGTTCTGATCGTGACAAATCCACGATAAGACTCTCCGGGTATGGGTACGGAGCGGGGTTACGGCCGGGGTGGGGGTGGGGGGCTGTATGGGTGGAAGAAGAAAGAGACTTTGCACCTCTGCTGCCGGAGCCTATTAAGCGCTGTAAAACTTGTTTTTGAAAGTAAAATAATCCTTAAAATATTGAGGGGACCGTCCTTTAATAGTTAAGTTAAGCGGCTAAAAAAAACGATGTTTAGGTAAATTCCCGCCTTCACATTGATTCAATTTTGAAATAATTTGAAGCGGAAAGAGTTGAGAAAATTACATTTCAATAAATACATCGGGCTGGTTTGCTCCACAACCTACAACCAATCGATGAGAAACGAACCTAAAACATCACTTTCCGGGACTGAAAACTGTAATTGTAATATTCGAAATAAAGTGAAGTGAAGTGAAGTAGTTCGAACGTTTTGAGAAACGAGTCCCTGTTTATTTCTAGATCGATTTCCCCGCGAATTCAGATTCCCGTAGTAGTTAAACACTATCTTCGAGAATGGAAAACCTACATACATCACATTACATTACTTTATTTACCGGATTTTAGAGTAGCTTGTGCAGCTAATATCTCCGAACATTTAACTATCAGATGAGAGATAGATCACCACACCGGGAACTACGTCCCCTACTCTAACTGGTAATCAATTACCAATTATGAAGAGTTGTGACACGGGGCCTGCGGTCTATCGTCCTTATCCGAGAACTCTAGAAAGTCTAACCATTTGCAGATGGACAGCACTTTTTCAACCCGCGACCTCCCTCCCCTACCGATGAGCTAACCGGTCGGCGGTTAAAGTTGTTCAAAGAGAGGATAATTTAACTATCTTAGATCAAGAGCCAGACCACATGCTAGACTACGTCCCCTACCCTTTTCGAACAAAGTGTGGGTTCGTTTACGTCTCACAGGTTATTAAATACAAGTGTTGTGAACTACGTCCCCTACTCTAACTGGTAATCAATTACCAATTATGAAGAGTTGTGACACGGGGCCTGCGGTCTATCGTCCTTATCCGAGAACTCTAGAAAGTCTAACCATTTGCAGATGGACAGCACTTTTTCAACCCGCGACCTCCCTCCCCTACCGATGAGCTAACCGGTCGGCGGTTAAAGTTGTTCAAAGAGAGGATAACTCTTGCACCCGGCAGATAGGCTGACTTCTGGTTGTATATTTATTGTGGTCTTATTCGCTCGGAAGCCCCTCAAGCTAATATTCCAGCCAGGCCGACCACATGCTGGCAGAGACAGACCACCACACCGGGGACTACGTCCCCTACCCTTTTCGAACAAAGTGTGGGTTCGTTTACGTCTCACAGGTTATTAAATACAAGTGTTGTGAGACGAGACCTACAGTTTATCGTCCGGGAACACTAGAAAGTCTAACCGTTTGCTGATGTCATTGCAAAGGCAGCACTGACAGCACTCTCTCCTCAGTTACTTAAAGACCCTGGGTGTTGGTCCGACCGCGGTTTGAACCCGCGATCTCCGGCGCCGAAGTCCGGTGCTCTACCAACTGAGCTACCCGGTCGGTGGTCAAGCGAATAAGTTGCTATTGAGAAAAAATGTACTACTACTAATATATGTACAGGTTCATCCGCTGAATGGCGTTATCCATTCTTTATACAACTGGAGCCTAATCGCTTGCTGCTCATGAGGGATTCAAATAGACTACGAGTAGTCTCTAATGTCGACGATGCAGTCTGTCACCTTTGAATTGTGAAACGGGAGAAATACACGTGCGCCCGAAATTGTGAGGGGACGCGACGCGTGGGGAGCGGCGCTCACCTCGCGCCCCATAATCCATCGCTGAAATCAGAGACAACTCACAGTCTAGATTCAAAAATGACTGATGGTATCTCTTAATTGCATTGTGACGGTCTTATTTAACGACATACAGAATGGTACACGTGACAGCCTGGAGAAACATTATGACTGGGCTTCCATCATCTTCATCCGTCTGGGACGAACTTGAAGACGGGCACAAGCCGCATTATGCGTCTAGACGATCTATCTTATTTAGTGCGTCTTTCAAGACGTACTAAAGCGGATAGTTCGCCTAGAAGCATAATACGTCTTGTGCCCGTCTTTATACTAGTCGAACTAAACAGACGCAGAACAAACGTTTGTCCAAGTTCGTTCCAGACGGATTATGCGCCTCACATAGTTCGCCCCGTCTTTACACTAGTCGGATAAAATGACAGACGCTAATTCGTGTGGACGACAGGGTTCGTACTCTTTTTTGGACTAAAAATTCAAGGACTTTTCAAGGATAGTCCAGGGCACAATTCCAAATTTTTCAAGCACTCCATCCAGTAAATAATGCCATTAGAATGTGATACTAGATGACCGGGTTTAAGGGATAACTGCCAGATTTGTCCAAGTCTAAGTCTTTTCTAGTTCTTCCACTAAGTGGAAACAGTAAAAAAGCAAATTTCAAGGTTTTTCAAGGACCCAATGTACTTTTCACGGACTTTCAAGGCCTTGAATTTTGATTTTCAAATTCAAGGACTTTCAAGGACTTTCAATGTGCGTGCGAACCCTGGGACGAATAATGCGTCTCTATATGAGTGATGTTATTGCCTAGTCATCACTATGGCGAAATTTATGCGATACGAATGACGACTTGAAGTGTATTTTTATTTGCAGTCCCGCAAAACAACAAATCTGCGGGCTGTAATGAATGAGAAGTTTCAGTCGCACTTCACAAGAAGCCTAACAAAATTTTTAACCTGACCATTTTGTCTGAAAAGACCTATACAGAGCTGGGAACTTTGTTAGCCAATTTAGATAGAAAATTCTATTTTGTACCCCATTTATGTACCAACCAGTCATAAACTCAGAACAGTCCACAAAATGAAAAGGAGATATGTCCATGCAAAACTTGGAAAATTCGTAGAGTCAGTGAAAAGCAGTACGAGGTTGAGAGAGCCCTGACGAAATGTATAAAACGAAATGAATAAAACTGCGAGTTTTGCGAAAATTGTGAAATTTATGAATAAATGGAAAATTAATCTAATCAGTGATAAACAGTAGATGAGGAAGTTGAACGAAAAGTGCGATATTTGCGAAAAATTGCAAAATTTACAAAAATTGGAAAATTTGTTGAGTCAATGAAAAACAGTTTTTATTAGCAGATCGTTTGTACCCTGTCGCTTATTAGAACGAGGCAAGTATTTAGGTAGCTTTGTGAACTTAGCCACCTTAGATCGGCAATTCTATTTTGTAACCAGTCATAAACTCTGACAGGGCCTGCGAAGCAAGTTTGCAATTGGGTTGGGGGGGGGGGGGAGGGGGAGGGAGTGGATCACTTCGAACGCGTTAGCTTGAGGCAACTAGGGGGCTCCTGGAGCGTGCTCCCCCGGAAGATGTTTAAATTAACGTGTACTGAAATGGCTGGAAATGCATTTAAAACTAACATGGTGTGGTGAAACTTATATACTTTAAGTAACAAAAAAGCGGTGTTTTAAAGTAAGAATTTAATTACCTCTTCGCTTAACTAATCATAACTGGCAATTAGCAACGTATCCACAAAGCTCAACTCAACATACGATTCCTCTCGAGACATTGTACAGCGATTTTAACTCAAAAGAGCTCCTCGCCCTGCGCGGTCCCTGTCTGAACAGTCCACAAAGGGACAAGTACTGTCTGGATAGAGCTCCTTCCCCTGCGCAGTCCCTGTCTGAACAGTCCACAGAGGCACAAGTACTGTCTGGATAGAGCTCCTTCCACTGCGCGGTCCCTGTTTCAACAGTCCACAAAGGGACAAGTACTGTCTAGATAGAGCTCCTTCCCCTGCACGGTCCCTGTTTGAAAAGTCCACAAAAGGACAAGTACTGTCTGGATAGAGCTCCTCGCCCTGCGCGGTCCCTGTCTCAACAGTCCACAAAGGGAAAAGTACTGTCTGGAGAGAGCTCCTCGCCCTGCAAGGTCCCTGTCCGAACAGTCCACAAAGGGACAAGTACTGTCTAGATAGAGCTCCTTCCCCTGCACGGTCCCTGTTTGAAAAGTCCACAAAAGGACAAGTACTGTCTGGATAGAGCTCCTCGCCCTGCGCGGTCCCTGTCTGAACAGTCCACAAAGGGAGAAGTACTGTCTGGATTGGTGTACTTGAATCTGGTTCAGATTGTGCGTGAGCGCGTCCAAATAAGCAAACCCAGCTGGAATCCGCACAGTGATCAGGATGAGTTCGGAGCACAGACTCTCGCGCGCTCTCATCGAATTTGCTCGTGAGAATCGACGAAAAGTTTCTCTCGTTCTTGGCCAAAGCTTTAGGGTTGTGCGAGAAACTTGAGGTAAGCAAATGCCGCAAGTGTGTAGGTGGTTGAACAAATATACGTAAAACGATGAAATCTTGCCACAATTGTGGGCGAACTGTTGTGAACGCAAGCGTTTGTTTGGTGTAAGTGTTAAGGCTGTCATGCAAACTGTGATGATATCCAGCCCTCAGTGACCAATAGGCTGGATTGGCTCGACCATTACGCTTTCTAAGGTAGTGGCAAAGCAAACCAGACTAATTAAATTCTTAACCCGACATGTTTTCCTGAACTAAAACATCCGTGTATAACTACTTACGACTTAAAGGGGCAGTGTCACGCTATTTGGCAAATTTATAAAAAGCTAGAAGGTGTCTTCGCATCAATTGAATTCCAAAAAATAATGGTCTAGTTTTGTTATTAAAGACTATTTGAAGGTACTGAAACTGTTTACTGTCGTCTGTTGCTACGGATGGCACGGATGGAAATGGATTGACACTTGAAAAAATTGGCCAATTTTTTCAAGTTTTGATGCTATGTCTTCAAAAAATTCCTCAAGAAATGTATATATTATGGTTAGCCCTCTCTGAGAAATTTCATTTGATGTCTTCGTCGTAGTTTTACAGAAGCGTTTTGTTTCTGAGTAAAGCCTCAAAGTAATGATTTTAACACAGAATTGACCTAAAACCGCAAAATCCTCGTAACACTGCCCCTTTAAGGTAGTTACATTATCATTGGATTTGAGGAATTAGTTGCTATAAAATATAAATTTCAAAATTCAACAGATGGTTGTTTTGCTGTTGAACAAGTCAACATTACAACAGCAATAACACAAACTCTTTACTTAAGGTCGTCCCGTTATACAAATGTGAATTACATTACGCTTCCTAAAGCTAAGACAGGCAGAACAAGCAGTGACATTTTGAATTGCTGCAAAATTACGAAACTGCTGTCTGTAAAATTCTTTTCTGAAACTCTTCTGATTCCACTTGTTCCACAGTAAGAAGCGATAAGCCAAGCTGATCCTCCTGAAATCAAAATGTGTGAAATTTTAATTAACAAGCATTGCTCACCACATCGCATAGCAGATCCGACGCTTGAAACATGCATTACTCTTGACCTTGATATCACTATCGCCCTATAAAATTAATGCTGCGAAGCACAATTAAACAGCACACGAATTGAGTTTCATGTGCGAAGGAACACAGGTTTCCCAGTGTCTCCACCTTTTACCGCAACACTGCTCCCTTTCCAACAGAAACTTCTAGTTCACTGAGGTCAATGCATACATTTCCTAGCTGTAGCAGCCGGTAGGTATGCGACTTTTGAAATTTGCGAGAGAAGCTTAAATATTAATATATCAATACACTACGAAGCTGGTTTTGGAAAAGGTAACAACAACCAAAGAGGATAAAACGTTCCGTTGCTTGTATTTCAATTCTTATGAGGTCTGGTCCTTGGAAAACACCACGGAGTTTTCTTAATAGTCGCCTGATTCAAACGATGCTTTAAAAAGTACCGTTTTTATAAGGCTCCCTTACTATATTGCTTTGTAGGCATGCACCTTCTTCCAAAATGGCGGCAATTTATTATTCTTTTGTTTGCATGTTAATTAGCCCTCTTTGCCTCGTCAACATGTACAAAATACAAAAGAATTTTGAAGTGGAAATGAGGCAAAGAGGGCTAATTAACATGTATTTTCTACTTAGGTAAGGT
>JAEMWC010000634.1:415000-430000 GCA_016490735.1 Pachyseris speciosa
AGCGGACGCGGTCACCATTTAGAATTCCGAACTAACTGTCATTGTATTTCACCTCTACTAAGCGGTCACGTAGTCACTTACAATGTGATATTTGGACAACCATGTCCAGTTTCTTTTAACAGTTCATCAAACACAACAATCTACATATAATCAGCGGAAGAGTGGCTAATGTTGAATGGTAAAACTGTACGTTATTAATGTGGTTTACAAACAAAGACGATTGCCTTAGAAAAACAATACAGCTATAGGCGTGAACGTCCTTGATCATAATAATAATAATAATAATAATAATAATAATAATAATAATAATAATAATAATAATAATAATAATTTAGAACTTATATAGCGCATTTTCCATGTGTATATGATCAAATGCGCTTTACAAGCAGATGAAATTGGAATTTGGAAATGTTGGTTTTTGTGGAGAGGGAAAACCGGAGTACCCGGAGAAAAACCTCTCGGAGCAGAGAAGAGAACCAACAACAAACTCAGCCCACATATGACGTCGAGTCCGGGAATCGATCCCGGGCCACATTGGTGGGAGACGAGTGCTCTCACCACTACGCCATCCCTGCTCCTCATCATGTAATTACTTGATGTTTTTCTCATACTTTGAGCTACCGTTGTCGTTAACCGATACAATATACTGTACACATGGTACAGTTCCATTTTTGCCATATACATACTACATTTTGAAAAACCTCTTAAGCGGTGAACCTCTTTTAAGCGGTCAGCTAGCTCTTTCCCAAGGGTGACCGTTTTATAGAGGTTTGACCAGTGTATATGTTGTAGTATGAAATTTACTTTGGTATGAAATTATTTCATACCAGTATGAAATTTATTTCCTTTGTTTCCTAATCTCAATTATTCATAGGAGACAATGGAAATAAATTTCATACTGGTACGAAATAATTTTATACCAAAGTAAATTTCATGCCACAACATATACATATGGATATTGGCCAAGCGTGAGGTCAAGATGGCGGGATATTGGTCAATTATGGACCGAGACGAAGTCGAGGTCCATAAGCACGCAAAAAAAGAACGAGGCCAATATCCCGCCATCTCGACCGAACAAGCTTGGTTAATAAAGGATTTATTATATGACTCAAAGGACGCTATTAAAAGACAGTAAAACGCGGGACGAACGGGTTATCCCGAGCGGTCAAGATGGCTCCATCGTGACCTCGCGGGTAGCCAATCACAGCAGGAGAATTGATTCAACTTGGCCGCTGAAAGAGCCAGTCATATAATAAACTCAATTATCAAACTGTCTGATAAATAAAGGGGGTTAGTTTCTAAAGAAACTGTGATGCTGCGTCGGTGGGGGAGTGAAACACGAAAATTTGGTTTATCAACGGAGTTGATAACGTAAATTGACCACCGTAAAGGGATTCGAAAAGGGATTACGGTGGTCGAAATACCACCGTAAAGGCACTCGAAACTTCAGGTTTTCGATTCTCTTTAAGGTAGTCAATGCAATTTACATTATCAACTCCGTTGATAAACCAAATTTTCGTGTCTGATAAATAAACTGGTTGTGACATGCCTTTTGGTAATTATGAAGAGCCAAACTGGTTTCTGCTGCATCTTGAGTTTCAATGAATAGTAGCTTGTTTCTTTGAATGTTGCTGATAATACCCTGAAATAATTTTAAAAGAAAAAGTAAAACGAATGAAGGTGTACTTTATTGCAATTGACCATTTTCAGGGGTTGTTGTTCACCGTAAAGCCACGAGTTAACAAATGGGCTCTGCACTGGGCTCCGCGCATTTTATTCGTGTCGCGAATTTCCAGCGCATGCGTAAGGTTGGGTAATTTTGAGCCTACGCTACTACAGTTTCAAGAGAATACAAGGTTTCAGTGTGTGTAATCAAGCCGCGTAGTATCCTGTGAAGCGAAATGCGATTACAAAGCAGGGTTAAAAGTGCTATGAAATGTGAAATAATTTCAAATCCTACTGAAATTGTACAACTAATCACCATTAACTGAACCCGTACACTGTCCACAGACCGTACTTTTGAAAATATCCTCTTTTGCGATCTTTTGCTATAAAGCACTCTTTCCAATCATTTGCGGCCTGCGTTGTCTACGATGGTTTGCGACCATAAGGAAACCAGGCTTAATTAACAACTACATGTATCCTGCGAAATCGCGCGGCAATAACCTGATCCCCCTGACTTCGCCAACGAGGCCGTAAGCCGAGTTTGCTAAAGTCAGGGGACACTCGGCAAAGATTGAGCAGAATAATTGTTTTATTATTCAACACATTGATTACAAAACACAATTTACCGAGTTTGTTGCAAAAAAAGCTGGAAAAGCCGACACACGAAATTACGTATATCCCAGGATATGTTTTTTAACATATTTGGCACTTGCTCCAGGAGCAACCTCTGCTCATCCAGGAGCAACCTCTGCTGATCTAGGGAGCTCATGCTGCTTACATACACTACTCGTCGTCGTCATCGTCATCATAATCATCTTTATAAACACAACCTCTAATAGTCTTGGGCCCGGTTGTTCGAAAGCCGATTAACTTAATCCAGGATTAGCGTAAACTTTGGTTGCAGTTTTTGTCTTTTGGATAAAAGTTTCTTTTGCTGATTTTTGCTTTTCAGGATTGACGTCCTATAATCTAAAATTGTGTAGGATATCAGCGTTTAACAATGTTTGTGGATAGAGAAATAAACTCCTTGGTTAATTTTTAATCTTGGATTAGGGTTAATCGGCTTTCGAACAACCCGGCCCTGGAGTTAAAATGTCTACTTTCAGTCCGGTCTCATCCTGAGACCTTAGACTTCAAGGACCTTTCTCAAAATGGTCGCCGTTCCGAGAAGTGCAGACTTCTGCAAAGTTTTGACTCTATTTGGGATTCCAATCTCCTTCAAATGACTCTTTAGGCTCTTCGGTATCGCTGCAAGAGCTCCCATGACCACTGGTACTACATTTGCCTTTGCTTTCCTCAGTCAACACAACTCCCTTCCAAGGTCCTGATACTTTTCCTGTTTCTCTTTCTCCAACCTTGTTCCCAGGGTTTTATCTCTCCTCTTCCCGCCCCCTGGAGCGCTCCCCCTTCCCGCTCCAGGGGGTGGGAAGAGGAGAGACCCTGGGAACGAGGTTGCTCTTTCTCCTTGCTTTCAACGTTTCTGCCGCCAGGCACTGCAATATCTATGACGAGGACCCGCTTATTGATCTTTTTATGAACAGTTATATCAGGCCTTAGGTGACGCACAATATTTTCACCCTTTCATTCTCACATCTTCATTCCCAGTCCACACGGTTTCTTGGTCTTCAAACCGGCTAATTTTCCGATACCAGGGGACCTACCGTCCCCTTAGGTGTCCATCACCTTTCTGATTATTCTTGCTGTTCCGAGCAGACAAGCTTTCTGTAATGGCAACATATTTCCGTCGAGTTCTGGTTTCGTTAGCCAGGTATGAAGGGCCCCGAAGACAATTGGTATAACTGTAACTTCTTTGCACTTCCACTGACGCTTCACCTCTCTTTTCAAGTCTCGTTTTTCTCATTGGGGATATGTCCTCTCCATCGATTCTCTTTTTTATGCTTTTGGTCCTTAATGCCTGGTCTAGAGCCGCTGTTATAAGAGCTTCTGTTTCTTTATTTAGAAAACCCTTTCGCAGCCACATCCAGTTGTCTGAGCTTTGGTCTTCTTGAGTAGCTCTTTCAAATTGTCCATGTAATGGCTTTGTCTGGTAGTAGTCCGCCCTTTTTGCTGCAACCTTTTGCTTCAGATTTTCTTCATTTGATACTTTCAGCACACGCTCGAGGTTGACAGCTACAAGAGGTCTTTCATTACTTTGCAAGACTGTCACATTCCCGCTCAACGCAGTCTTCCACACTCATTAGCCCTCTTCCACCTTCAGACATGTTCATGCAAAACATCTGCTCGGGGGTGCCCGCTCTAAGGATTTCCAGCAATTTCCGAGTCTTCTTGTACATTTTTCTCAGTTCTTCCTTGGTCCACTCAATAATCTCTACTCCATATCGGATAACGGAGACAGCTCTTGAGTTAATAGCCTTCACAACATTTCCTCCCGATAATTTACTTTTGAGGATACATCTCATCCTTCTGCAGTATTCAGTCTGGATGTTACCCTTTACTGCCTCATGCTTTAAGTCATCTGCTTCTAGCACCCACAGATACTCTTCGCCTTCCTCAAGAGCTCTCATTTCTTCAAAGTCGGGCAGAACTATTCCTTCACTCTTGCAAAATTTTCCTCGAGGTTCATGACTAAAAACTCCATTCCAACATCTTCACTAAATAGTCTGAACAAACAACAGACTGAACAAGTTGGTCAAGTTCAGATTCATTTTTTCCGAAAAGTTTAAGATCATCCATGTACAGCAAATAATTAATTACAGTTCCTTCTCCAAAACTGTACCCAGCTTCAACTTGATTTAATAACTGTATTGTGAGAGGAATTAGGCCAACAATGAACAACAACGGCGACAAACAGTCACCTAGAAATATGCCTCGTCTGATGTTTACAGCCCCAAGTCTGTTGTCTCCTGAGTATAATTCTGCTGTCCATTGATTCATACTACTCGTCAGCAATGCCCTGACGTTCCTTGCGATATCAAACAGGTCTAAACATTCCAATATCCAAGAGTGTGGTATCACGTCGAACCGCTTGCGGTTTTTTTATTACTGCCTTATCAATGAGTAGTTGGTCTTTTGTTCCCCTAGATTGTCTTTTGCAACCTTTCTGTTCAGGTGGTAATAGGGTTTGGACTGTCCTGCTGTTTGTATATTTCATTAGCCATTACCCCTGTGAACACTTTCCAAAGCAGGGGCAGGTAGGTTATTGGTCTATAGTTAGAGACTATAGGTGGTTTGCAGCCAATCTCTAGAGACACAGATAACAATGGTGAAACGAACAAATGCTGGTGGACGAACAAAAGGAGCTAATGAGAGATGTATTGTTTACGTCCACCAGCATGGCGGCGATGACGTAACGTGCAAACCACCTATTGGACCCGACTCCTTGTCTTTCACGATTAACGAAGTTCTCCCCAAATTCACCCATCGCGGTACCGGCATTATTTTGTTCTAGGCCATTCTCTCTGTTAGAGATGTAAAGTTTTTCAACCAGTACTCTTGAGCCCCATCTGGACCAGGCGCTTTCCAGTTGGATGTTCTGTTTAGCTGAGCTCTTATTTTTAGTAGGGTAATTGAGATATTTTCTTGATTATCCATCTCTGCCATTTAGATACCTCAAAAATTACTGTAATCTGTAAGCTTACCAGATCACATTAATTTGAGGTATCCTTGTCACTCCAGCCACATCCCACAAGCTTCACATTTTCACTGCTTGTTTTTATTCATATGTGGGTACTTGAGCCCGAGCGTTAGCTATGCCATGTTGATGAGGCCTAACAAGGCCGAAACAGCTGTCCATGTCTGCTAATGCTTGGGTTCAATCTTTGATTTGGTAGATTTAAGGGGTAATGCCCGCTACCATGTGCCCTTAGTGCCCAAAGAGTGGCTTCAGCTTACCAGATCACATTAATTTGTAAGGTATCCTTGTCACTCTAGCCTCATCCCACAAGCTTTACATTTTCATCTCCGTCATTTCGTCATTTGTTCCTTCAGCTGTGATAACCATTCAGCCTCCTTGTTATGTTCTTTGGGCTCACTCCATATACTGCTCCAGAACGTTACGCTCTCATTCGCGTCTGATGCAGGATCTCTTCCTCTAACTTTGACGCCTTTGATCGTTTTCAAACAAGCTGTTCTGCCGGCATTGTTTTACCCTGTTTTCATATATTGCTTAATCTTTGCAGCTTTTGCTTTAACTCTTTGTTTTAGTTCTTCTCAAGCAACTTGAAGGCCCTTTTCATTGGTGTTATACTTATGTTCGAGTACAATCTTAACTCTGCGTTTAATAGGTTTTCCTCTTAGGACACACCTTCTAATGTCTCTTCTGAGCTCATCAATCTGTTTTTATAGTCCAGTTTGTTCCCATAGTGGTTCTTTCCCCTGCCCCATTGTTCTTCCGTCCTTAACACCCAAGAATCTTCCAACAGCAAGAGCAGCTGTCCTTATCAGATTATTTGTTTCAGTGATGTCGTTTGTTGGAATATAACTCAAGACCTTGCCTTCTGCTTCACTCTCCGTCGGTCCATTCTACGTAGGTTGCAAGGTTTTGTATTACTCCCCCTTTCCAATTCTTCGAATATTTCAACTGCCAAATTGATGTAGCTTATAGAAACCGACGTTTCGGTGCATCTTGCGCCATTATGAAGGTTAAATAATTAATGATGAAAAGCGGTTTATGAAAAGGCTAAGTTAAAGCGAATTTGCATAAAAAAAAGAGTGCCAAGCTAATTACATAAATACTTTAGCTCGAAGAGAATTGGCACTGAATGTACAGTCTGATTCTCTTCGTGCTAAAGTATTCATGTAATGGCACTCTTTTTTATGCAAATTCGCTTCAACTTAGCCTTTTCACAAAACGCTGTTTTTTTGCTATGTCCGCATGAACAAGCAGGAGACGGCTTAGAGCCGATATTGTAAAAATAAAAGTTAAGTGCGCAGGCATTCAAACGAAGCCTAGTGTGCAAAATGGAAGTGTGCCGATCTCATGAATAATCAAATTGCTTGAAATAACCTAGCAAATTAAATTAAAAAGAACTAATTCATTCCTGTGAGAGAGAGCGTACTCTGGTGTGTGCACTATGATCACATTTAGACTATTACAATGTGTTGAAAAATAAAATAAAATAATAAAATTGCGAAAAGACTAGAGACTGTATTACCCCAAATTATACATCATAATCAAAGCGCGTATGTCAAGGGAAGGACTTTGTTTAATACAATGAGAACAATTGATGATATTTTGGAGTATACTGAGACCCACAAGATTAACGGAAAAATTATCGCTATGGACTTTCAAAAGGCTTTTGATTCAGTAAGCAGGACCTTTATTTTTGAGGCCCTCTCTGTTTTTAATTTTGGCCCGTCTTTTAAACAGTGGGTATATACATTTTATAATAATATTTCGAGCTGTGTTTTAAATAATGGTTTTTCTACCGGACCTTTTCAAGTGCAGAGAGGTGTGCGACAAGGGGACCCCTCTCTACATATTTGTCCATTATTTGTATAGAAATATTAGCAATCAATCTCCGTAGTGACAAAAGCATTCGAGGAATCGATGTTAATAATGAGGAAATCAAAATGGGACTCTTTGCTGATGACTTGACAGCTTTTCTGCGGGACGATCGCTCTCTAGTTAACTTTTTAAAGCTTGTAAAAGAATTCGGTCAGCTTTCAGGTCTCAAGATTAATTTTCAGAAATCGGAAATAATGCTTTTGGCAATCAAGATCCTGCAGCAAGTGATGACTATGAATTGCACAATATCAAAGTTAAGAAAGCCTTGAAAATCTTAGGGGTATACTTCTCATATAATTACCGTCTTAAACAGAAGCTAAACTTTGATGAAATAATTGACTCCATCAAAACAAAGTTAAAAATATGGAAGTGGAGAGACCTAACCGTTATAGACAGAATTCACATTGTTAAGACATTTATAGTTCCAATATTTATGTATCGTGCTGGTATGATAAGCCTTAACAAAGATATTATATCTGAGGCAAATAAATTAATTTTCGATTTTATTTGGAAGGGCAAAGATAAAGTCAAACGTCTAACGCTTGTCAATGATATTGAGGATGGCGGTCTTAAAGCTCCACACTCAGAGAATACTATGCTGCAAGAAATTCGCTAGTAATGAGCCTAGCAGTTGGAAGACCATTCTATCGTATTATTTGAAATCGGTTGGAGGTAAATTCATCTTAAGCTGCAATTTTGATGTAAAGAAACTGCCAGTTAAGCTTCCGAGGTTCTACGTGGAATGTCTTAGCTGCTTTGCGCAATGTTCAGTTGCGAGTAAGATGACTATTTATGATATTTCGCAGGAAACACTATCCGAAGTTATTATTTGGAATAACAAGCATCTTTGTGTTGATGGTAAGTCTGTTTATAATCGTAGACTTGTAGATAAAGGGATAATTTCATTAGGTGATTTAGCGCTCGGAAAAAATGGATTGGCACCCTGGAGTAATTTTAGGAAATTAGATATATCACCTCTGGACGCTTTCCAATTAACTGCATTGTGCGATGCTTAATTTGCCAACAAAGTATCGCCAGTCTTTACAGATAAATCAGTATGTCGATCCAAAGCCTTTCGACTCAGAGACTCATACTCAACTTTGTTTGAATGGTCAAAATGTAGCGCTGAGTAAAGTTGTTTCTAAAGCCATGTACAAAGAACTTCGCTCTAGGGTTATTAAACAACCGACAGCTCAATCGAAATACGAAGCTGAATATGCTAATGTTGTTTCAGATTGGAAGAAGATCTATAGCCTTCCTTTCACTGTTGCAATGGATTCAAAGACTCGACAATTTCAGTACAAGATATGAAATAGATATTTAGTAACGAATGTCTATCTGAAAAAGTTTGGTATTAAACTATCATCTGACTGCTCTTTTTGTGCAGATGCGGACGAATCTCTAAAGCACTTGTTTACTTCCTGCCCCTATGTTCTCTTGTTCTGGAAGGCTCTCTCGGACTGGCTTAACGATCTTGATGTTAAAGTAGATTTACTTACTAAGGCGGATATAATTTTCGGTAGCTGGGATCGCAAAGATGATTTCTTATTTTTTAATCACGTACTGCTTATTGCTAAGCAGTACGTATATTATTGTAGAAACAACGCTCTCGTACCATCTCTCCGAGCATGTACCTCTAGAATTAAAGCTATTTATGAGTTGGAGTCTGCCATTTCAAAAAGTGGAAAGAGTTTGGCCATTCATCTTCAAAAGTGGGGCAAGTATTGTAGACAAGGGCAATAACGTATTGCAGAAGTGTTCGTAACCCTCGCGTTCTCGTCAAAACGTGTTAACTTAATATTCTCAGTTTGTTGTTATCAGCTTATGTAGCTCTAATGTAGTTTTTGTGTGTGTGTGTTGTAGCTTAGTGTTGTCCTAGTGTAGTCATTTGTTTTGTCTTTACCAAATGTAAACAATAAAAATAAAATCCGATAAAATAAAGCAGTTCTTTAACATAATCGATCGGAGCGACTTACTGAGATGGAAGAAACGGGCTAAATTGAAACCGAACCGCGCACTTCAAGCGGTTTGAAAATCTATCCCAAACTCGGTTCAAAGTTCGTTCGGCCTCATATAACATAACATAACATAACATAACATAACATAACATAACATAACATAACATAACATAACATAACATAACATAACATAACATAACATAACATAACATAACATAACATAACATAACGTATTTATTTTCAGCGCACTCTTAAAACGACTCAGGCTCCCAGCCTCAACAACAGAACTTGGTATAGGCTATTCCAGTGCCGTACGATAACTTGTCTGTCACACTAAGAGAAATGCTTACTCGAAATTGAATTATAATCTACTTGAACTACATTCTGAGCGGATGGTACATGATGTAGCATGGTACATGATTGCCATGTATGTATTAACTTCTACTGATGAGATTTATGACCACAAATACCTGGTCATGCCAAATGGACACAACTGCTTCCTAAAAAAAAACGAAATAAAATAAAAGAGCACTTAGAAACTATTAATAAACAACAGCAACAGTATTAATTTTCTTCAGGTCTAACTGTGCTGAATGGGATGATGGACATTGTGTTAAAATAACGATTAAAGAGTTTCAATATATTATAGAGGGCTGCATTCAGACATAGTTGTCTACATTCACTTAAGGGCAGGCTTTTTGCCAGAAATATAGAATTGGGCGTCCTAAAGACAACAATAACTTTATTACCAGACAATTAAATAGTATCCGCAAAACATGCAAACTACAAAATAACAAATTCAGCTGTAAAGTAAATTTTCAAAGAGGTGTTGTATGCAAATTTTACAGTTTCCACCAATTCCACATTATGGTTTACTGAACAATAAGGCAACCATGACAAGCACAAAGGTAGCGCGTGAAAACTGGTACTCGCCATGTACTGGTAACTGGTGAAGAAACAAACTATCCCATCAGGCACCACTGCCGACATCTCTGCCAAAAGGTTGCCATAGTTACGAATAACGGCTGTTGGAAAATCAAGAATTCAAATTAGGTTATATGGAAGAGACATGGTAAGAATAATACTTGTTTCCAACTCAGACTCTGTAAATCACTCTGATACGAAATGTTACTTTATCTTGTTTATAGCTGGACAGGACATGGAAAAATTAGCAATTCAACACAAAAACATCCATAGTGAATCATTATTTTAGCTCACACATATCATCTCTTGTTTCAAACTTCGTTGTTATGGCAACTTGATCATTTCCTCTACCAACAATCTGCAAACAAACAAAAGAAAAACATGCAAAACTGTCATTTACTCTATATCCAAAAATGCAACATTAACCAATAAAATAACAATAATTTGTAATACTTACTCAAACTGGTGACCGATGAACTAACGTTGCTTACCATGGGACAAAGGCAAATCCTCGCAAGCGTCATGGTAAATGTTGCCATGGTGACTGGGTGGAAGTCAAGAATCTTAGGGTACATGTCTATAGGTGACAAAGTCTGGGGACAGCAAGTAACATAATCAAAGTGGCTATGAGCCAATGAACCCGGAAAAAGAATATATCGCGTGTAAATAAGTTTTGACTTCTTTGTTAGAAAATGTTACTGAAGGCTCCAAGGAGAAACTTATATAGTGCGATTTTCCATGGTGTACATTACATGATCAAGCGTTTGATTTTCCTATCTGATCGCTTTATCCCGGACAACATTCTCAAAAGCAAACCTTTTGTTACCCTTTTGGAGTATTTTGATGAAATTTGTTTTTCATTTGACCAGTTTCATGATCGTAATTTTACTTGTATTGCCGCGTTTGATTTTCCTATCTGTTCGCTTTATCTCTGAGAAGATTAACAAAAGCAAGTCCCTGTATCTTTTTTTTAGCCTTTTGTGGTATCTGGATGAAATTTACTTTTACATTTGGCCGTTTGTATGATCATAATTTTGGTTGTAAAGTCTAAGCATTTAGTGCTATATGAGGGAGGCAGGGTGGCTGAGCGATTGCAGCGCTGGACTTGCGACGCGGAGGCCCCGGTTTCAAGTCTCTAGCTCGACAATGCTTGTGAGGGTGTCTACAAAACTAAGACCTAAGACCTCAAAAACTAAGGTTGGTTGAGGTGTGATTACTTGATTGTGTGACGCAACGCGAGATTGACGGGGTTAGCGCATGTCAATGCTTAACTTCATCAGCTCAAATCCACTGATAGTTCCATCGACTTTAATAATATATCATCCACTTGCAGTATTTTAGGAGGGCACCGAGAACAAGATTTGTAGGAAAATGATGCGTGACATATAAATTACAACTGCAGCCAAAAATACCGTAAAAGCTCTATTAAGGCCCCCGTCTCTATTAACCCCCCCTCTCTAATAAGCCCCCTTTTGGAAGTCGCTTTTTGTAATAAGCCCCCCCCCTTCCCTTCTCTAATAAGCCCGTCCCCTTTGGGACATGAGATTTTGTAAGTAGTCCCTCCTATTCGCTCTTACGAAATCCACTTCATGCGGCCCAGCTGGTTTGCTTTTAAACAAATATACGCTCAAACACATAATACTGTTACCTGATCTGTATGAAATAGTAAAGTTTCATTGCAGTTGTTTGAGTTATGTACAAAAACTATTTTAAGACAAAAACGGCGTGTTTAAGATTTGAAATAAGCCCCTACTCTCTATCAAGCCCCCCTCTCTAATAAGCCCCCCGTTAATGAGGCCTGAAATTAAATAAGTCCCCGGTGGCTTAATAGAGCTTTTACGGTAAATGTTATGACTTGATGATCTCGCGAGACCACCTAGAATACAAAAGATTTTAACTATTTTTATTTAAACTGAAGCCAGTCAAGACAATCATTTTGAAAACATGTATAGCTAAGTTGGTGGTGACGTGACTAAAAGTTCAACTAACTGAGTATTTAAGTAACCATGCTTATTTTAATAACGATGTAATGGAAACAATGGAAAACGGAAACAAAAACAATAACAACACAAAAAGGCAGGCACACTGAAATTTTCCAAAAGCATGCAGGATTCTTTAAGGTTCTCGTACACGTCTTTCTAATTACTGATCATTTCTGGCAAGAGAAAATAAAGGAGGTTAGAGAGTACCAACTTCGTTCCCAGGGAAGAGGAGAGACCCTGGGAACGAGGTTGAGAGAGTACATCCGCCATACACGCCTTATTTCAGTGGAGTGGCTTCAGCTTACTTGATCACATTAATTTGTGAAGTATCCTTGTCACTCCAGCCACATCCCAAAAGCTTTACGTTTTCATTGCTTGTTTTATTGATATGTGGGTACTTGAGCCTGAGCATTAGCTATGTCATGCTGATGAGGCCTAACAAGGCCGAAACAGCTGTCTATGGCTGCTAATGCTTGGGCTCAATCTTTGCTTTGGTAGATTTAAGGGGTAATGCCCGCTACCTTGTGGCCTTAGTGCCCTTAGAGTGGCTTCAGCTTACTAGATTGCATTAATTTGTGAAGTATCCTTATTTCAGGGATAATTCGTCTCAGGTTATTTTTAGCTTCCGCGAAAAAGGATATCCACGCGCGTGTATTTTCATCTCTGCATGTGACTGGCTATTACCTACCCACGAGGGATTTCCAAGGCTACCTAGTGATTTGAAAATAACCTACGACGAATGAAGAAAGAAGATGATCACCAGTTTCTATTGAAATAAAGATAGTGAAAATCTTTGTAATATTGGTCGTCTCATAAGATCATCAAGTCACTATATGTTTTATTTAAATGTTTTCAATGAAAGTTTATGTGTAAAGATATGATATTGAATATTTCAGATTTCTCTGTTCAAAAATATACTAATCAGTTAATTAAACGTAATAAAACAGTGGCGAACAGTGCCAAGTCAAAGCTTGCATCTTCGTTCTGCCTCACCGATTACAACGTTTGGTTGTTTAGCAAGTGATGGCTTTTTTTATCTTTGCGACAATAGGTAGGCATATTTTTCTTAATAATTTACTGGGAAATTATTTTTGTTTGCTATTTCCTCATCCTCACCCCCATCGCTTTTTCTTATGAGCCATCCTTTACATATGAGGCCCTACCAGGGTTAAACAGTGCTCTCAAAACTGCAACATGAACGAAATGAAGTGACGACGAACCACAAGGCCGCTGCCGCGAATGATCACGGAATTCCGACAAAGACATATATTCTGACAGTCACATCAAACAATTACACCTCAACCAGCCTTACTTTTCGAGGTCTTAGTTTTGGAGGTCTTAGGTCTTAGATCTTAGGTATTAGGTCTTAGTTTTCTAGGTCTTAGGTCTTAGATCTTAGGTATTAGGTCTTAGTTTTCTAGGTCTTAGATCTTAGGTATTAGGTCTTAGTTCTGGAGGTCTTAGGTCTTAGATCTTAGGTATTAGGTCTTAGTTTTCTAGGTCTTAGGTCTTAGATCTTAGGTATTAGGTCTTAGTTTTCTAGGTCTTAGGTCTTAGATCTTAGGTATTAGGTCTTAGTTTTCTAGGTCTTAGGTCTTAGATCTTAGGTATTAGGTCTTAGTTTTCTAGACACCCATGCTTGTGAATAGCCAAGTGGTCCGCCTCCTGTCAGTTGGGATTCTTAGCCTGTTATGTTTATTTGAATTATTAGTTTCATGTATTTGCTCCACTCCTCACTTGCTTTGTGCTATAAATACTGCTGAATGTAAATAAAGGTCATTTATTTTATTTATTATATAGTAGTAGGTAAAGAGTCAAATGAATAACACCTCCAAACACACCCTCCTCATAGAGTTTCGGCCCTTTTGCGGCTTCCTCCTTAAACGTCGGAAGCCGCAAAAGGGCCGAAACCTATTCGTCGGGTTTTGTGTTTTCCGGTATTATTCATTTGACTCTTTACCTACTACTCCAAACCCGCGTAAGAAGCGAAAAACAATTATGTTCAGTAAGGGAGGGTCGGCCTATTAGAGAGAGGGGTGCAGTGGGTACGCCATGCAACCAGCGCGGCAAATCGATGCTCAAGTGCGGGATGAATTTAGGTTTAAGTTTATTCAATGTATAAATGAGTGGTTGGAAGATGAGGAAAACTTAAGTACACCAAACAAAGTTCCGATGAAAAAAGCTTGTTCTTTGTTAAGGGAACATGAAAAACCATGGAGTGTTATTATTGATCCTGGCGATGAAGATGTAATAAGAGAAGTTCGTTGTTGTTATTGGAAGGTTTCAAATTTAATGTTTCCCAACCAAGAAGAAGACATGGAAGGGGCTATAATGTTGTATCACATAATGTGCGAATGGGGGTTCCCCCCCCAATTAGAGAAACACATCTTCAAGCTAAGATGGAGGATATCAACCAGTTGGAAGAAATGCTCTTCGAGATGTAAGTGGCAGGAGTATCTCCAGAATTGGCTGGGGCCGTTTTGTTGGTACTTACAGGAGAAGAAAAAGCTCTCGAGGCAAGGTTGGAACAGGAAGAAAAAACACCCTTCCAACCAAAAGTGGTTCTTAACCTTACAGCGGCAGCCGCCTAATTGAAGAAAAGACGACCCTGTTATAATGGAACCATTCTGTGGGGTGTGCAACACCAAAACCAAAATCACCGCATCAGAAAATACCTCCTCTTTGAGAGGGTTGCGTTGGTCTTGCCTGAAAAATAATTTTGAAAAAAGAACTTTTCTTGGAGATCCAAAACAATTTGACCCAAAATTTTATGTAATCGTCCCCAAAAGTTATTACCAACGAAAAGCGTGGATAAATCAATTGAAATTAGAGAAGTGGGCCAATCGAATAATTGTGAAACAGCAATTGTTTAAACCACCCTTTTAGTTAAAGTTGGGTCAGGTCAATTAGAGAAAGGAATTGGGTGGGTAAGCCATGACAAAAGCCGACCTGCTCCGCTAAAATGGCATTGATTGACGAGATGGACGGGTGGATGAGGAGAAAG
>JAEMWC010000634.1:435000-437500 GCA_016490735.1 Pachyseris speciosa
TTAACAACAAATCATCGCTTCCCAGATTTAAGCAGCTGTGAAACCGTCGACAATCCTTTCAGCCGACAATCCTCTCAACTCTCTCAGCCTACGAGAGGTGCTAAATCAGGCGCTCAACCGAAATCGGTTGTAATTATAGGAGATTCCCTAATCAAGAACATCGATCCCCAGAAACTCACCAAGAAAACAGTTAACAAGCGCATGTATCCAGGTAAAACCAGCGACCAAATCTGCCATGAAGTAGATAGCATCCACATCGATGTTGAGCCCTAGCATGTGATCATTCATTCGGGCACGAATTTGCCATCTGATAGTGTCGAGTCTTGTGTGTCAAAAACAGAAAACCTGGCTTTGAAGATTCGAAATAAATTCCAAACCGCGAAAATAGGTATCTCCAGCCTCACACACAGAGAAGACATTGATGTGTCGACGAAGTTATCGGAGGTCAACGAAAAACTTAAGGAGATGAGCAACAGAAATGGCTTTCATTTCATTGACAATTCACATATAGATGGATCCTGCCTCAACAGTAGTAAATTACACCTGAACTCTAAGGGATCAGCTTACTTTGCTACTAGTTTTATTAAATTTCTCAGACCGTCGGCAAATAGAGCAAGACGTACCCAGGGTTTTCAGACCCCACTACGTCAGCTAGGACAGTTAATAATGCAGCTAGCGTCAGGATCAATTGCTCCCTTTGTACACAAGAAACCACGTCGATAGACACGGCTTGTCATGACCCAATAAGAGGTGAGTTTGGTTCGACAATGCGTAACGTCGCTAAACTAAAGGGTCTCAAAAATTGCCAACCTGAATGTTAATAGTCTACTCAAACATATCGATGAAATTAGGCATGTCTTACTTAGCACACCTTTTGATATTTTCGCTATAAATGAGTCTAAAATTGATGAATCAATACCCAACAATGAGATAAGTATTCCTGGCTATAATCTTATTAGAAAGGATCGTAATAGAGTTGGAGGCGGTGTCAATTTCACTGACTGCATGCCTTTCCAAGGTTGCAGAGGAATGTGTCGTAAGTGATTACGTCAAGCCAGCCGTTTTGAGAGTTTTGGATCCTAACCAGTATGGGGCTGTGCCGAACTCCTCTACAACTCAAGCTCTGATTCACATGATTCACCGATGGGCACAAGGGACTGACGGAAACGGCACCACCGTGAGAGCCACACTATACGACTATAGGAAGGCTTTTGATCTTATAGATCATGACATTTTAGTTAGGAAGCTGACTGTCTTGGACATACCCAAACAGATAATTAATTGGATCATAGATTTCTTATCGGGTCGTTCTCAGCGAATTAAACTTGCGAAGGGTTGTTTTTCCGAGTGGGAGTCAGTTCCGTCGGGCGTCCCACAAGGAACAAAGTTAGGGCCGTGGTTATTTCTCGTGCTTATTAATGATCTTGAAGCAAGTAGTGGCATAAATGCCGAAATGTGGAAATATGTCGATGACACTACGACCTCAGAGGTTGTCATCAAAGGGAAGGCAAGTATTTCGCAAAGGATAGCTGACCGTGTAATGGAATGGTCCTCTGAGAATAGAGTACAACTGAATAATGATAAATGTAAAGAGCTTCGAATTACTTTCAGTAAACAGTAGCAGGAGTTTCCTCCAATCATAGTTAATGGGAAAGGTGTAGAGACCGTAAAGTCTGCAAAACTCCTAGGGGTTACCATCAGTGATGATCTGACATGGAATGAGCATGTAAGAGAGGTTGTAAAAAAAGCCTCTAAGCGTTTGTATTTTCTGGTGCAGCTTAAGAGGGCGAGACTCCCGACAAGTGAATTAGTATTATTCTATTGCACTTGCATTCGATCTGTACTTAGCTATGCTGTACCGGTGTTCTATTACTCGCTGCCATTGTATCTAAAGACGGAACTGGAGCGTGTCCAGAAAAGGGCACTGGCTATTATTTTCCCGGGGATAGACTACAGCGATGCTTTAGTCAGCACTGAATTACCAAGTATTGAACGTTACAATGAAAATATTTGTAAGAAGACTTTTAATTCTATCTTAAATGATAAGAGTAACCGGCTAAGAAATCTTTTACCTTCAGCCCACAAGTCGTCTTATTCTCTAAGACGATGTAGGCGGTTTGAAAAACCAAGGTGGAAAACAAATAGATTTAGGGATACATTTTTAATGAAATCTTGTATTGAGCATGATATTATATAAATATAGTTTTTATTAATTTTAATAATAGTTTTTATCATTCTACAGTATTCAATTTCACTTTTAAGCTTATTATTATTCTTACTTTTATCGTATTATTAGATATTCTATTACAATTACTGTAAATACGCAATTCAGCCCTTAGAGGGCTGCCATGTATTTGTGAAATAAACCTACCTACCTCTTGTACATTCGGGATAATATACCATATTCCGATAGGGAAGACTTGGTGCCTAGCAGTCTTGAGATGGTCTGTGCTGAAATCAACCGCCCACATAGCAAATCTTTTCTTGTATGCACTTGGTA
>JAEMWC010000634.1:442500-452500 GCA_016490735.1 Pachyseris speciosa
GCGATTATGTAATTCATGCATAGTACATGAGTGCAAAACAAAAGATGTGCAGGGTCATGGACTTTCCAAGATAAACCTGTTATGTTTGCCGGGCTTCATAACCATTTCATAACCATTAACCATTTCATAACCATTAACTATGCTTACAGACAGCCCCACAGTGGAAACGGAGTACAAAACGTCCCTTTCAACATCCCTTACTTTTCTTGTGATCAAATCACAATGGATGAAAACCCAATCAACACCTCTCGTGATGCCCGGGATTTTATCACCGACGAAACTTGTTGAATTTCGCAAGATTCTTTTGTTGAAACCAAGCAGGGCCCCAAATTCACCGACGGAAAGGTCCAGCTCGTAGTCTGCCTTTGCGATTCCGATCACCACTCGGTAAATCGTCAAATCGAAGTATAGATTGAAGATGTGCTCTTTTTTAGCGGCATCCCAGTCCATGTACCCCGTGTGCGCTTGGATGAAAGAGGCGAGGTTGGAGTAGCTGTACATTCCGTCGGGGATGGTAGCATCGCCCCTTTTTTGCCATTTCAGCTGGTTGTTGTTAAATTGTGCCGCGATATTGTGCCAAGAATAGGTCATCGTGAGCAGCTTGTCAAGTGCGGCTTCATAGTTCTTGTTTTCATTGAGCGTGATTGGGGGGTTCAAAAAGATTTGAAAATCGTGGGTCTCTTGATCGTGGTGTCCCCCCTGCTGTCGCGCAAGACTGGAGTCAAGAAGCAGGCGGAAAGTCATCCTATGTAATCCCGAAAAATTTTCTTGCCCTGTGCCTGAGTCAACAAGCCGAGTTTGACGAGTTTGGAAACCAACTGCACAATTTCTTTTCGCAGCTTGGACGAGGTATTGCCCGCTCTCAAAGAACCAAGCTTCACATACAGATCGTTGATCATGTCCTCCTCTTCCGCGAAAATCCCCACCCCACTCCCCTCTTGCCACTCCTCTTCCCCAACGTCAGAAACATCATCTCCTTCGATTGCAGGTCTCCGACTCATGACAGCTTCTTCCAACGACGTCATTGATTTTTCTTTCGGGGTGGTGGGAGGGGGTTTTTTCAAACCCTTTTTTCCCCGTTGGAGGTCGCTCGCCGACAGCGGGGATGTGTGAACAGGTGGTGGGGGGAAGGGGGGCGTCTCCTCGGGCAGCGCAGATTGCGTCTCTGCGCTGTTTGACGTCCTCAAAGGTCCAACCTTTGTATTTTCCACTTTTCACCACCACTTGCCCGCTGTTCTCCATTTTCGTAACCATGCTGCTGAACGATCGCAAATCGTCAGACTCGTTGTATGTTTCGAGAAACTCCGTTGGCGCTGGTTTCCCCCAACTTTGTTGCGGAGCCTCTTCCTTCATGGGTGGAGGGGGCGGGGGAAGTTCTTCCTCAACGTCTTCGACGTCATTACCGACAGGCGAAGGAGGGGGCGTGGGTGCGTCTGGCCGAAACCCCTCCTGCCAGTCAAAACGGGTTGATTCCATCCAACTCATCCATCGCGTAGTCCGGTCCCCCCTTTTTGGGTGGTTTTTCAGCTGGGGTTGGGGTTTCAAACCGTTTGGTGATCGGTTTGAAAACCCGCTCCGCTTCGATTTCCCCAACGCCTTTGCAAGTTTGTCCTGTTTGAAAGTTTGCCTGATCTCGTCTTTTTGTTTTTCCAGCTCAGCTTCAGCCACGGCCCGCTCTCGCCTTTTCTTCAAAGACATTATATAAGCAGAAAGAAAATGCCGAACTATGAACCCAGCTCGGCGGAAAAAATTGGATGCAGGGACACCTGTCCATGCCTGAGGATATTTTCCGCACGTTGATTTGCGGACCAAGCGGTTCCGGCAAGACAAACATTCTGCTGCACATGCTTTTCAAGCTGTTGAATTACGACAAGGTTCTGCTTTTCTCGAAGAACCTTCACCAAAACAAGTACCAGGCCCTTTTGGATCACTTTGCTAAAAGAATCAACCCCAAGGTGGGTTACGAAGTCATCGAGGCGTTTGGAGGGGACGACATCATTCCTCTCGACGAACTTCCCCTACCCGAGGATGGGCCCGACAACCAGAAGATCGTTGCCTTTGATGATTTCGTTTGCGAAACAAACCAACACGACCTTGTGGAATATTTCATTGGCGGCTGGCACCACAACTGCGCTGTAATTTATCTTTCACAGGACTTTTTCAAAACCCCCAAAGTTATCCGCAACAACTGCAGCCATTTCTGCATTTTCGGTTTCCCTGAAAGAGAGAACAAGACAGATCGCTGCCGATTTGGGGGTAAAGCCACCCAACCTCCTTGACCGCGCAACCGACGAACAATTTTCTTTCTTTTACTTTGACAAGCCGAAGAAAGAGATGAAGAAGAATTTCGACGAACCGATCACGTGAGGGTGTCCAAATCGATGTCGCTTAGAAATGTTTTCGTGGCGTCGAAAAAGGATTTGGTGCCAAGGTTGCTTGTTTCAAGTGCCAGTTCATCCACAGCGGGTTTTAACGAGACCAGCACCTTTTTGACCGCCTTTTCCAAGGCCCTGTAATACAATTTGCGGTATTCTGTGGGTAAGGTTTGCACATAATGAAAAGGATTTATGTTTTTGCCCAAAAAGGTCCTCAATCTGAAGTACACCTCGCTAATTTCATTAACCTTTTTTGTGATCTGAATTCGTTTGTCGATATTTTTTACTTCGCGGTCTTTTTCCTGCAAAGCTCTTATTTCATCATCAAAAAGGTTTTTGACAACATTATCCAACATCTCCGTGTTGGAAAATATGGAGTAAAGGAACATTCGCGATTCGCCAGCGCAATGGTCAACTCTGGTTGCCATCTGTACCTTCACCACCCCTTTCTCTAATTGGCCGGCCGGCTATGCAAAATTTCGATGAGAGTATATAAAAAAGACATGGGGTGGTTGAACGAACTTCCAGGAAGTCTTTTCCGACGCGCGGGAGAAGGAACCCCCGGAACTCGTGGTCCGCCCGGTCCGCGCGGCCAACTTGGTGAGAAGGGGGATCGTGGTCCTGCGGGGCCAACAGGACCTAAAGGACCAACGGGCCACACGGACCTGCAGGGCCGGCAGGGCCTCGAGGGACAAGAGGGTTGCAAGGCCCTCCAGGCCCACAAGGACAGCAAGGCCCTGCAGGCCCGACAGGCTCGGGCGACGTCAAAAAAGACGGCAGTATCGCTATGACGGGCAACCTCGACATGGGGCGTAACCTGATCACCAACATGGTTTATGCTAAGAACGACCTCGATGCCACGAACAAAAGCTATGTCGACTCTGAAATCGCGCTTTGTTTGAAACGGGACGGAAGCGACCCGGCACTGGGCGATCTGAATATAAATGGGTATGCTGTTAAAAATTTAAAAAACGTGGATTCCAGCACCTCCACTGAAAACGCCGTCAACAAAAAATATGTGGACCAGGAGCTGCGAACAAAATTAGACGCGATCGAGCAAACGGATCTGAACATGAACGACAACGGTATCATTAATCTTGCCCCATCTTCCTCCGCGACTAGCGCGGTGACCAAAAGATATGTTGATGAGTATTTTGTGAAAAGAGATGGCTCGACTGCCATGTATGGGGATCTGTCGATGGCCAACCACAAAATTAAAAATGTCGGGGCTCCAGCAAAGGACAAAGACGTTGCGAACAAAATTTATGTCGACCAAGCTCCTTTTCTCAAACTTTCTGGCGGGCAAATGGTGGGGGACATTGACATGCACAACAACATACTCGCAAACTTGAAAGACCCTGTGGCTCCAAGTAGTGGGGCAACCAAGAAATATGTCGACGAAACAGTGGACCCAAGGTTGAACCTTGTGGTATTCCATAGGTAATAGTTTCACTGCAGGATTTGGTATCACCAATCTTGACAAATTGAGTCCGATTGTGTAAATAGTTTTCAAACCACTTAAAAGGAGTTCCACGAATTCCATAATGGTAAAGTTTAGACAACAGAATGTTATGGTTTACCGTGTCAAATGCTTTAGAAAAATCAAGGAAAAGACCACATGTAACTAATTTTTTATCCATGGCCTTCTTGTGTATCAGTGATTTCAAAAATAGCCTGCTCAGTTGAGTATCCTTTCCTAAATCCAAACTGATATTTATACATAATTTGATGTTTTTCTAAGAAGCTGTAAAGTTGATTGTAGATTAGCCTTTCAAACACTTTACTAAAAGGCGACAAAGTTGAAATAGGCCTGTCGTTACCTGGGTCAGTGACATCACCACTTTTATAAACTGGAGTAACCTGAGCTACTTTCAGAATATTAGGGACTACTCCAGTTTTAATCTCAATCTCCAGTTTCGCGAAAGGTTTCTGTTGGTGTTCCTCAGGGGTCTATTCTCGGCCCATTACTGTTTGCCATTTACATCAACGATCTACCTAAGGTCCTTCGGAACACTACGGTCACCTTATTCGCTGATGACACTGCTCTTTACTGCTCTTCTCAGTCAGCCCGTGGCCTACAGACCATGCTAAATCAGGATCTGGACAGGCTAGCTCAGTGGCTCTACGAGCATAAACGTACACTGAATATCTCGAAGTCTAAATTTATGCTAATTGGCGGTCCTAGGAAACTTAATACCTTAGAAGAATTCACATTAATGATCAAGGAGAAGGAGTTAGACAGAGTCAATTCCTACAAGTATCTGGGCGTAATTATTAATGAGAATCTGTCTTGGACTGATCACGTGGATTACATCAAGACCAAAGTGTCTCAGAGGCTTGGCGTTTTACAGAGAATAAAACATCTTCTGCCAAGAGATACAAGGGAACTCTTTGTAAAAGCCATGGTGCTGCCAATCCTTGATTATGCTGATGTAACTTGGGGGGATAAATCCAACACCACACTGATGAACAAGATCCAAGTACTCCAGAATAAAGCAGCTAAATTAATTTTAAATATGCCAAAGCATTCATCAGCAACAGAAGCTCTTGATCTACTTGGTTGGGATACAGTGGAAAAAAGGCAAAGATCTCATCGTCTATTTTTAGTTTTTAAATCCTTGAATGGTCTGATTGATTGGAATTTTAATTTTAATCATTTTAAAGACATACATGATTATAACAATCGTTTTAATAATAACATTTGTAAACCACAATCAAAGCGTTCATGGGGTCAGCATCGGTTTGTTTGCCATGCGGTAGATGACTGGAACGCTCTCCCCGACGGCATTAGGAACATTTCCGATTTTTTAGTTTTTAGATGTCTTATTAGAAACATGTAGTCTCTTCTATCGATGTTACCCTTTTTATCCTTTTCCTTAGATAGCTATATTTATATTTTCTGTTTTATTCTTACACGTACGTTAGATTTATGCAGGTCCTCACTGAAAACCACCCTCCCTGTTAAAAGATCTTATTTATTATTATTATTATGAAACGAGGTTGGCTTTCCACCCAATTTCTTCCCTTGTTTTGTTTGGTGTGGCAAGCTCTTCGGCTTTCCCACAGTGTTCACACACAAGCCTGAAAGCAACAAAATCCTTTGTTACCTCCTCCTCCTCTTCGGTTGGAATGTTGGGCACCTCAGGTTTCCCACAGCGCCGACATACCATAAACCCGAAACCGAGACCATCCTCGATCATTCCTTTGCCACAACACGCCATCTTCCCCACTGTTTATATGTTCAAATGGAAAGGCGCCTTGCAAAAATTTATTATAGCCCGCAAGGTTATTGGAAAGGGTTCGCCGCGGTGAAAAAGCTGGCCCAAGCCGTAAAGGTTTCGGAACCTGTAGCCAAACAATGGTTGCAAAGGCAGGCGCTTTGGCAGATTTTTCTTCCCGCCCCGCGGCGAATTCCTCGACTGAAGTTTGACGTGCCAACACCCAATGCGGTGCACCAAGCCGACCTGCTCTTCATGCCGCACGACAAGGTGGGCCGCAAAACTTTCAAATACGCACTGACTGTGGTCGACGTGGCCAACCGCTTCAAGGCAGCTGAGCCTCTGACCTCGAAAAATTCTGTTGAAGTTGCCCAGGCATTTGAGAAAATTTACAGGTGCGGGCCTCTCAAGTGGCCAAAGCTGTTGCAGGTGGACCCGGGGCGAGAGTTCATGGGTGCTGTTTCCAGAGTCATGGAGGCACATCGAACGAACATACGCCGTGAACATGTGGAAGTGTACCGCGACCAGGCGATTGTGGAACGCTTCAACCGCACGCTTGCTGAGTGTCTGTTCGGACACCAGTATGCTGTCGAAATGTGGCTGCCCGAAGGGAAGAGGCCTGTTGTGTGGTTAGCAAGATTCCCCAGGGTTGTGGCCGCTCTCAACAACCAAACCACGCGGTTGACAGGGTTGAAACCCACAGATGCGATTCGAGAAATGTCTGTTTTCGCCCGGCCTGCAATTCCATATTTCAGGCCTGTTGGAATGGCCGAAAAAGTCCTCCCTGCATGTGTGGAAGTACGCTATCTGTTTCAACCTGGTGAGTTGGAAGGAGGTGCACGCAGGACCACAGATCCTGTTTGGTCTTTGAAAGTGTTCAAGGTCGAAAGGGCCATGGTGAAACCCAACCAACCTGTGATGTATTGGCTTGCTGACCCTGGGCCAAAACACAGCTTTGTTTGGGAAGAGTTGATGGTTGTTCCACCTAACACTGAGCTTCCTCCTTCCAAACCTGGTTAAATGTGATATTCGATTGGTTCGGTGTGAATTCCATCTGGCAACACCCATCTCTTATCATAGAAAGCGCTCAGGCCTAGCTTCTGCTGCACGTAAGTCACCATCTTTCCCTCTCATGCGAAAACCTTTGTTTGTTGCCATGTCTTTGTGCCCCTTCAGTGCTGACTTGAACCTTTCCCACCTAATGGTGTTTTGACGTTGGTTCATTCCTTTCATGCTGAACTTGCTTTTCCCATCTGGCACGTCCACGAAGTAACACTTCGAACACAAGGCAATCATTCGGTCTCCTTCACACTCCAGCTTGAACAACCCGGGGGTTTGGCTGCTCCACTTGTTCCACGCTAGCCACTGATTTTTTTCTGCCTCGAATTTGGCTCTCATCTCTGGTTTGACCACGTCTTCCGACCTGTCTGCTGATATCGCCATGTAGTTGCTGTCGGTGTCCATCTGAATCAGTTCAAAGTCCCGCGGTCCACGAACTTGTCCAGAAAGTCAAAGTAAAACTCAAGCATTCTGAGTTTGGCCAACTGGTACACCGCGATGCCTGCTTGGTATGCTCTGTTGATTTTCACATTTATCCTGTGGCTTTCCAACTCATAAGTGTCTCCGATTTCGCGCAAATCTGAGAAGAAAGCACTCCGCAATGCCCTGTCGACGACTTTTTCGTTTTTTGTGAAGATAACATTATTTTGTCGCTCCACTGCGTCTATCATTTTTCCATAAGCATTGTTCCCCAAAAGCTTGAAAACATCTGCAAACAGTGCCTTGCTTTTGTCTGCATCTCCTGTTCGCCGCGCCTCTGTAACTTGCTCCACAAACCATGTGAATATCTTTCCTGGTTTGTAGTTCATTGTTCGGTGGACTGCCGTTATTTTCACACCATGGTCGACGTACCAAATCAGAAGTGGGGCCTATACCACCATTTTTGTTGCTGACAAAGCACCAACCAGTTTCTGCCCGTCTCCACGATTTCTCCCAGTCTGCTTCAGGTAATCCATCATATGTTTAGGTACAGCCTCCTCGGGCACTTTTTTGTTTCTAGAATGGGCACATTTCCTCAAACTTGGGCCACAAATCTTTTGGCACTTCCAAATCCACTTCGGCGAACCCGAACCATTTCTTTTCTTTCAAACATTTCACAAACTTTGACACACAGCTTGCTTTCTGGCCTTCGGGCAAGTGAATAATGGTTTCCTGCCCACACGGCATCTCTTGCAACGTTGTCGACAGATACAAAGCGTTGGCGTCAAAACTGAGAATTTTTCGGCAAGGTTTGGGGTCTTCAACTTGGTGCGATCTTATCTTAGTTTTCACCACTTCGTGATAACGGGTGAACACCAAACTTGGGCCCCCAACCTTGGCTCCTTGCAACATTGCATAAGCTTCTTTGGACGGGCTCCACAAGTCAGCTCCTCGATCGATATATTCACGCAACAGATAGCGCAAACTCACTCCTGGAATGCTGACAGCGTCTTTCAGAATGTCAATACCTTTTGCGATGTAGAAGTCTCGCATTTCATCCAACGCTTCCAGTCCTGGAGCTACATCCAGGTTGTTGTAGTAACGCAACCAAACTGCAAAGGTCTTCATTCTCTGTTCTTTGAACAGACAAACACACCCGTGCCATTCTTCTGGAGTCAGCACCCATTCACCTTTCAAAGTTGAATACCATTCTCGATGGTCTGGCAGACCAGGGAAATCAAGTTTGTCGGGGCTGTCGAACCACTCATAGGGAAACCACGATTCTACAGCTACGCAGCCATAAGCTTTTACCCAGCTGTCGTAACTTGTTCCTGGGCCCAGATAATTTATGATGGCAAGGAAACGAAAATTGTTGGTCAAGAGAAACATAATTTATTTTGTTTGCATCTTTGGCCACCCTTGATGTTTTTGTTTTGTCAGCCAGTATGTCGAACAGGTATTCTTTAATGAGGTTCAAATCATATCTTCCAGAGTTGAAACCCAGCACAGGAACTTCATCACATTCTGAAATGAGCTCTTTTTGTTTTTTGGTGAGATATTCAAATGTTTCAGGAAGAAACTGTTTTCTGACTTCTTGCCTTATTTTTTCACCCCGCCTTTCAACCTCTTCAACGAATTTTTGAATCAAAACGTTTTGGTCCTTTTCACAGGTGTGGGTTGGTTCTCGCTCCAACGTGTCTCCGATTGAGAAACAGATAGGTTTGTGAATGTTTTCAATTCGCAGAGAGGGGGTTGGGTCTTTTCTTGCTGTTTTGTCCCCATAAGCTTCAAAGTCGAAAATGATTGCGTAAGGAAAGATTTTCGAGTGGATTGAAGGAAGTTTAAATTTGGGGACTTCCACACAATATTCCCAAACAACAACAAGATTAAAACCAGCTGCCATGAGTTTTCTTTCTCAGTCTTTGGTCGCTTTGAATAATTCTGCTCTTGTTTTTCCGTCTTCTTTCATTTTTGTGTCTCGATCAGGACAACATTTTGGACAACCGTGCCACAAACAACCGTGGTAAAGGAAAACAGTTTTGGTTGGAATGTGAAACCCATCCACTGGACGTCCCATCAACCATACTCCCCCCCCCCCTGCCCATAGAGAGCATGGTGACTGTGGATTCCTCTTTTTTTGCAATTAATTCCAACCAGCGAATTGAACGGGGGGAAGCGGTTGACTTTGGAAAGAATGCTTTTTCATACTCGGACATTTTCTGAATTTGCTCATTGGGGCAGATAATCGCTGTTTCACCACGAGAACATGTTTGGTGATGCCTTTGCAAATTGCTGGCCTTTGTAAATCGTGATTGGCAATGAACACAAATATAGCTGTTTCCCAAAGTCTCAATTTTCTTTACAAGAAACGCGTCATCTTCGAAAACACCAATTGTGAGAATGTTTTTAAGATTTGGGTTTGGATTTTTAATCAGTTTCCAGTCAATTTGGTCGCCGTTTTGTTGTTGTGGTGGTGTTCTGGGGTTCATATGCAATGCAAGACATCTCCAAAAACAAAAGTTGTCATCATATGTGTCCAAACAGGTTATTGGTCCATGTCGACCGCGAGCCAAATTACGGAGCCATTCAGGAAGAGGACCAGTTCCCAATAGGGGCTGACGGGTAAAGATAAGTTTGATAAAAATAGTTTCATAAGATTCAAAAACCCATTTTGAATTTTGTCTGAAAATAAAGTCTTTATTTAACCTTTCTTTTTAACGAGCTTGAACAAATTCGTCAGCATCTGCAAACAAATTAACCCACCGAATATCCTCACTACGATTATTATATATCAGAGCCAATTCGCCGGTCTGAATATCCCGCATCCAATACGAACACGCATAACGAGTGTAAAACGAAGAGAGGACAACTCTTCTTACTTCGCGCATTATCTGAGGTGATTGATCGGTCTCCAAATCATTATCGAGG
>JAEMWC010000634.1:457500-480000 GCA_016490735.1 Pachyseris speciosa
GAGGAAAATGGTAAGATACCTTTTCTAGACTGCCTTGTTATCCGTGACAACAACAGACTACAAACGACAGTTTACAGAAAACCTACACACACTGACAGACTACTTGACGAATCATCTTACAACCCTACTTCACACAAAGCAACGACAATACGGACCTTAACGAGACGAGTGCAACTAGTTTGCGACTCACGCGACAGTTTAACAGACGAACGCACATACTTAGACAACGTTTTCAGTAAGAACTACAACCGCGACTTTGTTAGACGCAACACTTACAGGACAGAACCAAACGCTAAAAACACTAACCCGACACCAGTCCCTACAGCAACTATACCCTACATCAAAGGAACTTCTGAAACCATTGCACGGATACTACAACCTTACAATATCCGTGTCGCTCACAGACCCATCACAACTTTACGACAACTATTGATGAACGTTAAGGACAAAGACTAACCTTAGGACAGACAGGGAGCAGTTAACAAGATCGAATGCTGCGACTGTCAGGCCACTTATATCGGTGATACTGGCAAAAATTTGAACGTAAGACTGACTGAACACAAACGAGCAACGAGAAATGGTGATATCAACAATAATATTGCTGAGCACCATTTACTGACAAACCACACAATCGACTGGGACTCTGCTAAATGCATTAGTTACTGTACTAACTACCACCAACGGATCGCACTGGAAAGTTGGTTTACTAACTTAGAACAGACACCACCAAGCCATTGCCAACAGCTTCCCGCGCCTTACAAACGACTTATTGACGATATCAACAACAGACAAACAATAGACAAAACGACTAATTTGACTAACAATACACCTACGAACATTTGACTAACAAAAGATGGATCGAAACGCACCAATCACGGTTTACAGTCTTCACAGCCAATAACATCACGGCTTAACTGACAGACAACCAATAACATCACGAAATCGTAAAGCTTGTGGGATGTGGCTGGAGTGACAAGGATACTTCACAAATTAATGTGATCAAGTAAGCTGAAGCCACTCTAAAGGCACTAAGGCCACATGGTAGCGGGCATTACCCCTTAAATCTACCAAAGAAAAGATTGAGCCCAAGCATTAGCAGCCATGGACAGCTGTTTCGGCCTTGTTAGGCCTCATCAGCATGACATAGCTAATACTCAGGCTCAAGTACCCACATATCAATAAAACAAGCAATGAAAACGTAAAGCTTGTGGGATGTGGCTGGAGTGACAAGGATACTTCACAAATTAATGTGATCAAGTAAGCTGAAGCCACTCAAAAGGCACTAAGGCCACATGGTAGCGGGCATTACCCCTTAAATCTACCAAAGCAAAGATTTGAGCCCAAGCATTAGCAGCCATGGACAGCTGTTTCGGCCTTGTTAGGCCTCATCAGCATGACATAGCTAATGCTCAGGCTCAAGTACCCACATATCAATAAAACAAGCAATGAAAACGTAAAGCTTGTGGGATGTGGCTGGAGTGACAAGGATACTTCACAAATTAATGTGATCAAGTAAGCTGAAGCCACTCAAAAGGCACTAAGGCCACATGGTAGCGGGCATTACCCCTTAAATCTACCAAAGCAAAGATTTGAGCCCAAGCATTAGCAGCCATGGACAGCTGTTTCGGCCTTGTTAGGCCTCATCAGCATGACATAGCTAATGCTCAGGCTCAAGTACCCACATATCAATAAAACAAGCAATGAAATCGTAAAGCTTGTGGGATGTGGCTGGAGTGACAAGGATACTTTTATTGATATGTGGGTACTTGAGCCTGAGCATTAGCTATGCCATGCTGATGAGGCCTAACAAGGCCGAAACAGCTGTCCATGGCTGCTAATGCTTGGGCTCAATCTTTTCTTTGGTAGATTTAAGGGGTAATGCCCGCTACCATGTGGCCTTAGTGCCTTTAGAGTGGCTTCAGCTTACTTGGTCACATTAATTTGTGAAGTATCCTTGTCACTCCAGCCACATCCCACAAGCTTTACGATTTAATTGCTTGTTTTATTGATATGTGGGTACTCCTTCTCAGGGCTACACTCACCCGGACGATCGTGCTTCACCTAGTTATAGTAATTGCATAGATAACTGTTCTTTCTCTTTGCCTATAACGCTAGTCAATATACCTTTGCTGTATGTGCTCACAAGTGTAGCAAAATTAGCAATCAGTGTAAGAGGACCATAATCTTGAACATCTGGGAGTTCTAAAGTGTATAGTAGGGAGCTCAATCTCTCAGCACAGAATCTGAAATAATAATACCGGTAAATAACAATAACAATAGTGATCATATGGTACTTTTTAGCACACTCACTATATAAATATTTGAATGCAACATTTGAAAACAAAGATTTCAAGTGTACTATCTCAAGTAAATATATCAGTTTGTTTGAGACTTCTGAGCTCAATGTAATTTATTTGTAGATAATGTTTCAAGGTGACGAGATTCTTTTTTGTCACATTTTATTCCCAATGCAAAAAGACAAATGTTCATATACCGTATTTCCTCGAATAAGCGCCCTCCTCTAAATAAGCGCTCACCCCTCGGCAAAAATAGCAAATAAGCACCTCCCCTCCCCCTCACTTTCTTTGAATAAGCACCTCCCCTTTTTGACCGACATTTGAAATAAGTGCCCGGGTGCTTATTCCAGGAAATACGGTATCTGAAAATAAACAAAGGAGGACTCATAAAACCTGTCATGGCGTGCAACTTCCTTAGCCTTTAGTCCATGCATGTTGCAAGAAATTAAGACGATAAAAATGTTCTCTTGAAGAATGAAACCAATCAAAAGGATCTATGAAATATAAAACTTATAGAGAAACATATTTTACCTCAGAGGTTTCCGTTCAATGCAGACTTGTTGAAATATATGCTGTAAAAAAGATGGTGGACTTTCTTGTACCACATGTTGCACTCTCAGTCGTGTCTTCAAATACTCAACAAATCGCCTCATAAAGTTCACAAAATGTTCAGCTTGTCGGATATTCCCTGGGACAGCCTCCTCTAAGATTTCATCAGGTAATACTGGATTGGATAGAACCACGTCAGTTTCACGTGCTGTACTTGCATCCCGTAATCCTTGAACAAGTTTGTTGTACTCCTCCCTCAATTTACCGGCATCTCTTTCTTTGATGCTAAAACAATAACAGATGTAATCGTATCTATAACAAAATTCTCGATCGTGATTGGTTCTCCGCGCGCCTATTTGTCATGTAATCGGCGCGTGATCACGTGGGTGTCCAATTACAGGTATCCAATTTGAACTTTTTGTAACTGGATACCTGTAATTGGATACCCACGTGATTTACACGTCAATTACGCGCGCTTTAATGGCTTCCTTTGCAAATGTTTCCTGCAGTTTTCAAAACTTACGAAAAGCGCTACAGACGTTTTCGCTCAAAAGACCTTCCCAAAGGAAATTTTTAATTCCGAAATTTGTTATAGATACGATTAATTAGTAATTGGACCTCGAGTCGTACAATTCAGGGAGTAATCGCGCTCATATTTTCAAATCAGCCTCGCGCTTCGCGCTCGTCTGATTTTGAAATTACTCGCGCGATTACTCACTGAATTGTACGACTCGAGGTCCAATTACTATTACTAAATTCAGTCCTACCATTTGAAAGATTGTATACTCAAATGTTCCTGAACTCAGAATAATTTAGGCATGCAGACCAACAACAGGACAGGGAATAATTAGCAACCAACTGGATAATTAGCTTGAAGAGCTTCTGAGCGAATGAGACCACAATAAATATACAGCCATAAGTCAGGCTATCTGCCGGGTGCTGGAGCTCCTCTCAAACTCAAAAATCACACACCCCTTATGATATTTGCCACCAGACTGAACTGATTTGAAGATTTTCATTTGACTCTGAAGTTCTTTTCCCAGTCATTTTGAGAGCTACAATGATACTGTTGCACATATAACTCACGTTCATAGCAAGGAACTGTTACTCTTACTTCTTTATAGTTCTAGCCAATGACTCCACATTGGAATGGCTTCTGTCTAGAGTTCGTCTTGATATCGTCACACTCATTGATTCAATGCATACATTATCTGTGTACAATATATATCATTACAAGCAATGTTAAAAATGAATGTTGTGTCTGTAAAGCTATTAATAGTATTGTAAGATTTCCTGAGGCATGTGTGATCCTGAGATAGATAGATAGATGTCCAAACGCATAAATATATCTACATATGTAACTACATATACAAGTGTGAAAAATAAAATAAAAATGAAAATCTATGTACAAATTAAGGAAAAGCCTGGTGAAATAAATAGGTCTTTAATTGTTTTTTAAAGGAATTCAAAGAATTAGCATTCCTTAAAAAAGTTGGTATGCTGTTCCATAATTTAGGTCCTGCAATAGAAAATCTTTGATCACCATAAGACTTAAGCTTAGATCTCGGAACATGAAGTAACTTATTCGAGCAAGAACGCAAAAAGTGAGAACTGTTAGAAAAACTGAGTAAATTGGATAATATAACTTGGGGAAAAACCATTGATAACCTTATACACTAACAATAAAATTTTATACCTAATACGGTATTCAACTGCCAACGAATGTAAGTCTATTAAGCTAGGTGTTATATGTTCATACTTCTTGGTAACTGTTACAATATGCGCTGGCCAAACCCTAACCCTAAACAGCAGCAGAAACTATTGACACCATGCAGAAAGCACGGCATAGAGCTTTTCTTGTTGTTGGCATCGCAGGAGCGTGGAATAACTAATGATGTCATATATGCAGTGATAATATAAGGTTAAACGAGATGCATCATAGGATACTATTCGATTGTCGTCTGCGCATAGCATCTACCTCTGCAATCTGGTCGTTGATAATGCTGCCAAGTGGAGCCATTACCAGCTCACAGGCAACTTGGGTTTGTTCATTGTTTCGTTTCAGCAACACAAATAACTGGAAGATGAGACCTTTCCTGAGACCTGTCGGCACACCTGCCACTAAGTCTTTCCTTTCGTAGAATTGTGTAGCTTCTGCTTTTAAGAGTAGTGTGACTTAGCTTACATTCACTGTGTTTCAAAGGAGAATTTTGGCATTACAGTGAAGGGTTGTATGTGTGTTTCGTTAGACAGTAGCAAAGTACATGATGGTAATGTATTTATATACTGCTCATATCACATAGTCTCATGGCGGTTTACAACACTGGCCGGGGGACTTTGCCAGACTGCTTGTGCAGTTTACAACTAATGAAGTAACTAATGAGTGCCCCCGTTATGTATGAATATCGAATTAGGACAGACTCTAGGGGTGGTTACAGTCAGAGTTTTGTTATGTCCCTAGTCGTTCTTTTATGTCCCACAGAGTTGGATTAAGTGAAAGTACTGTGAGACGGGACTTACGGTTTATCGTCTTACCCAAGAAGACTAGAAAGTCTAATCATTCATAGATGTCATTACAAAGGCAGCACTTTCTCCTCAATTATTTCAAGACCCCGAGTGTTGGTCCGGCCGGGGTTTCAACCTGCGACCTCCCGCTCTACCAACTGAGCTGACTGGTCGAACGAAGAAGAGCTCTCATCCCTGTGGTTGTTGAAAATTTGCCTACAGACTAATTATTTGCTGGGGTAAGAAGCCCTGTGCTGAAACGAATCAGTTCTTCTTGTGAAATCATGATAAGTTCTCAATGTTCTGTAAAATTACTTTAGACTTGTTTACCGAGACAAGCGATCTCTTGCTTCGGTGTTGTTTCTGCGATTTAACTTTGCGGGAACTCGGAGGTGTGATGTTTTAAGTGTCTAAAATCAGCTAAAATAATGGAAAAATTCATGACCCTCCTGTTTTTTCCTTTTGTACAGAGGCTCAAGCCCAGTGATCTTACAGGAGATGGGTTAACCATATCATTGCTTTGATCTTTCGAATTAATACCTGCTCCTGCTGCTCAGTATGTGAGACCGAGCGTGATTAAAGACTCTCCGCTCAATGATCATTTACCACCACTGGAAATCGACAAATACCAGTGTAGCTGTTAGAGTTCTACCTCTTAATGCTTAGTGGCAATGAATTCAGAGACCTCTACTGCTTCTCAGCGGGCTTGTTTGGAGTTGTGCCACTTGCTACATGACATATCTCTTCGTAGATGACGGCTCCATTGAACTACTGAAAGTTACACAGTGAAACACTCTGTTATTAAGGCTAGTTCTCACTGCTGAGCAGTCAGCAGTTTTGGAAAGAATAATAATCAAAACACCTTCAAAAATAATCGTTCTGAATCTACATTGTAAAAGATGACCAATCGCTGGTCTAAAGCGCCGAACAAATTGAGGCCTAAAGTGGACTTGGCACACACATTCTTATACGTGGCACTGGTATGTCACGAAATTTCAGTCCACTTCGATCGCTTAAAAGGTCACAAAAATGTGGGTACTTCTAGGTACTTCTTTGCCCAAATATGGAGGAAATCAACATACTGTTCAAAAAAATGTTCGAGAATATTCATGACCTTGTTGCAGGTCACTCAACAATTTGTGATACGAAAGCCAGGTAACACTATCAAACAGAAGGATATCATAAGAAGGCCGTGCTCTTGAATACTTGCAAATCAACATAATTGTGTCAAAGAATTAAATAATGCCCTTTTCTTCCCTTTTACTCCAATAAAAATAAGAAATAGGCCACGGAGAAAACGTCACTATTTCACACTGAAATCCACATTGCATCATGTACCTAAAAAATTGCTTCATGTGAGACCATTTGATCTTCGTCTGGGCTATGGGTTTTGTCTGCATGCAATATTTGGCATGCCAGGGAAACTAAAAGATCTGTCTGACATTAAAGAGGGAAGGTATTCCATTGTTTATGCCTCAGGGGAGATTGCTATCAACAAGAATTCCCTCCAGTCTTGCTTGCTCTCTTCAGAAGCATAAATAAAAACTTTGAATTGTACTATACTTGTTTTTCCTGGCCAATTTTGTGTGCTTTATTCAGAGAGATCTTAAAGTGCTTAACAGCCTTTGATTGGTCATGATGGTGATGGCAACCATATATCAGATGAGTGCATTAATCCTTCTGCTAGTATTATTTTATGATGAGCTGATTTGTGTTGTATTTGTTAATTGATTCAATAATAGTCTCCCTTTAGTTCTTATGTAAACAGAGGTTAAAAACAACAACTTGAGGCTTATCAACGACATCTTGGAATATCCAAAGACAAGAAAAATCAGGTATCTTATTGTCTCTTGATTTGAGAAAAGCTTTTGACACCTTGGAATGGTCTTTTATTCAAAATGCGTTGCGCCTATTCAACTTTGGAGAAAGCATTAAAAAGTGGATCACAATTTTTTACACCAACATCGAAAGCACCGTTTTAAACAACGGTCATGCAACAAACTGATTCAAACCAACTAGAAGTGTCAGACAAGGCTGCCCTATGTCACCTTATCTGTTCATACTAGGTGCTGAAGTATTGTCAACCGAAATTCGGCAGTGTAAACAGATCAAAGGAATAGATTTATATGGCAATGAAGCTATAAAATCAGCCAGTTTGCAGGCGACACAAATCTGATCTCTGTGGATGTTGTTTCTGCAGAAAGGGCACTTAATGTAATTAATATTTTTGGGAGCGTCTCCGGTTTGAAATTGAATGTTAAAAAGACCAAAGCTATATGGCTTGGGAAATGGAGCAAAAATAGAGCTACTCTGTTACAGTTGTCATGGCCAAGGGACCCTATTAAAATTCTACGAATGTACTTTTCTTACGACCAAAATCAAAATGACCATTTGAATTTCAATCTTAAAGTGCAAAAGTTGCAAACCAGTCTCGATATGTGGAGCTCAAGAAACCTTACTCTTTTTGGCAAGGTATTAATTATAACATCTCTGGGACTGTCGAAGATTGTTTACTCTGCTTCGAACTCTCGTGTCCCTAGGGACATTGTAACTACAGTGAGAAAAAAACTCTGATTTTCTTTGGAACAAGAAAAATGACAAAATCAAAAGAGATTGCCTTTATCAAGAGTATAGAAAAGGCGGCTCACGCATGACTGATGTTGATTTTATGGTAAAAGTCTTGCGACTCACTTGAATTCCCTGACTGCTTTCCCGTTCCTTCTCAATTTGGAAATCCATCCCCAATCATTTTTTAAAGAAAACTTGTTGGTTTAAAGTTTTTACTTCATTGCAATTTACAACACAAAATTTCTTGATCTGAAAATACCTGTTTTCTATAGTGAAATGTTCTTTCTTCAACGAACTTAAATCTTTATACAGCTATGATGCAAGTAAAACTGTCTTGTTTAACAACAGCAAACTTTTAATAGACAGTAAACTGTTCTTCATAAGAGAATGGTTCTCAAAGGGAATTATTTCCATTAAAGATCTCTTCGATGAAAATGGCCAGTTTCTCAGTTATGAAACTTTCCGCATGCATTGTACAACGAATTTTCTAAATTACTATCAAGTAACTTATAGCCGCCAGCCCAAGTAGCCTTCTAAACAATTCAAAAGAAATTAACACAACAGTGTTCCTTGATAATCAGCTCAAACTTAAACTTGATAGCACAACAGAGTTAAACTTGGAAAAAGCCAAAACCAAAGACTTTTACAAGTTATTGAACAACAAAACCCGCCATTTGTTACAAACCGGACCGAGTAAATGCATGGGGCAAAACTTTCCCACTAACTAAAGACAATTGGCAAAAGATACAAAACTCGGTTAAACAAACTTACAAAGAGAACAAGTTGAGGGAATTTCATTTCAAATTTATTCACCGGATTATAGTATCCAAGAGAGAACTTTGTAGATTTGGAGTGAAAGAAGATAGTGACTGTGTATATTGTGGAGAACAGGACTCAATAACGCACACATTTTCAGATTGTCCCTTTACACAAAGGTTTGTGCTTAAGGTAGTGCAATGGTTCAATGCAAATAACCAAGCAAATTTCAATCCATCTCCTGTGGAACATCTCTCTGGGATCTTGTCCAAGCCAACCAACAAATTTAATCCCAGTCTGATAAAGAAGTCCAACTACACCTTGCTGTTCATGCACCACTATCTATATTAACAAGTTACAATGCATCTTGCTCTCCCTTAATGATTTTACTTCCAAAATAGCTAGCAGGTACAAGATAAAAGATTTATATTAAATCTGACAATTTGCTCCTCGTCTCAGCTCAGTTATTTATACGGTGACATTTTTTTTCTTGACATGTAACTGTTTTTTTCATCTGACTGAATTTGAATTTTATAGTAATGGTATTCTGTTTGTATGAACGTTTTTCTGGAAGTAATCTGTCTTCCTTTTTTCTTTTTTGTACTGTATTTTGTTGTTAGTTCTTCCTACTGTAATGTATATTTTTTTATATATTTTTTTTAAAGTTTGTTGTAAAAAAAAACAACAACAACAACAACTCTCACCAATATTGTGAGCCTCATCAAACACTACAACAGATGTTTTCTCCAGTTCTTTGGAAACAAGGTCAGCTATTTTAGGATCCAACAGGTAATGGTAGCTGTACACCACAACATTAGCATGATAAATCTGAAATGAATGTTTACGAAGAAACATGGTAAGAAAAAAAGAACAAAGAACTAAGCTTTGAGCTGCAGGCCAGTAATGTGACTGATGTTCTTACCACATTTTGGCATCCTCTAGCTGTGTATTATCAATATACACATGTGCAGCCAGATGAAATTTATTGATTGCATACATTGATTCTTTTTTTACTTTAATTAGCCCTTGACACCATTCAAAGGCCGTGTTTTAACAATGCCGGTTGTCTCGCTTAACACTCCTGGAGGTGTTTTAATTTGTTTACAGACTCTATTAATTTTAAGCAACTTAAAAGTGATAGGTGTTTTCACAAGTCAGATTATATTTAAGAATTGTTTCATGCTTAGCATGCGTATATTGAGTTATGGATGCATGCGGGAAGTCTGGAGAGCATGAGAGAAGTGTAAGAGTTGCTCGAGGCACAGCCAAGAGCAACTCTAGCTTCTTGAGTGCTTTCCAAACTTCCGAAGTGCATCCATAACTCGATATATGCAAAGCTAAAAGCGTGAAACAATTCTTTTATAACATTGTGACAACAAATGCTTCAAGCAGAAAATCCTTTGTTAAACAATAGGGCAACCATCACGCATCATCAAATCCAAAATGGCAGCACCCATAAGACTTAACAGCGAAAATGGGTGATGATGATATCTATTTTTTGAACATTTAAAAGTTAAATCCATGTTTTAAAACAAAATTTGAAATCTAGTAATTATTTGCATCAATTCAGCATGAGTTTGTTGTAAGAGTGGAAGTTCCCTTTAAATTGAAATGAACTAAAATAAGCAGAAAGACTCTGTGGTACCATCATGTGACAAGTAGGCTTATTATCAAAATTTCTTGTGCTATTTGTATTGTAGAAAATGGAGAAAAGTCAATCAAAGTTGGCATCGTTCAACTTAATTATGAATAACAGTGGCTTCACATAATTTTCCCTTAGGAAATATAAGGTGCCCTAGTAGAATAATTATAAGTGCTTTTGTGACACAAGTTGTTGCAATAATTAGATTTATAATCAAATCCTTGTTTACACCGTAATATTGTTTCATCTTCATTGTAAGATCTAAAATATTACCAAATCACAACTAAATGCCAGCCGACAAAGAACATCTGGGTCATTTGTGAAGGAGGAACTGGACAAGCTACACTGCCAAGAACAAAGGGGAACAGGAAAGGACCTCTTGAACTTGCCTCAAGATGCATGGTTAACCAACCACTTGTAAATAAGGAAGGTCAAAATGATTTTAACCTACATCAAAATGAAATTCCTTTGTCTTCTCACCCTACTTATTTAAATCATTTTGGAATGAATTTCATTTTGGCCTACAACATAAACACATACTTGCAGGCTAACATCTAAAGATTTGTAAGAAGAGTCAAGAGGCACTGCCTCTTTGAATTTCACTATTGGGGAACCTTCTTTCTAGTGAATGATGTCTTGACCAGGTCCAAGATGAGAATGAGTGCTGACAAGATGGTATCACATGCTTAAATTATGTATTATATCATGGGTGGAAACAGTTATTACAAGCAGCTCAATTGAGTATTAATCATTTCATGCCTTAGGAACATTTATCCTACAATGTAATAATATTATAGGATATTATTAATATACAAGGCTACAAAAGAACTAATACTCACAGCATGTCTTGCAAGAAAATATGGACACCAGCCCTTGTTCATACCAACTGTTTTGAGATCATCCTTAAAGAGAAGGAAATGGTAATGCATTATATTAAAAATTTATTGCACCAAATGCTAGGATGGAACTTAGTTACATCAGAGGGGGAGGGGAACGTTAAATACTTTTGTGAGAAGGACTGAATTATTTCCACTATGCTACAAGCAGCTTCTTTCTGTTCTCTTCTGTTCTAGCTTCTGTATTATAAGCATTATCCTCACCAGGTTATACACTCCAGGAGCAAGCTTGTCTTCCTTACCATGGGCATCAAAAGACTGCAAGGTGAAATAAGTAACATTAACAACCACGAGATCCTATCACTCAATGAAATCCAAGCAACAGATGTCAATAGTGTAAGATACATTAACAGATGTCCTGTACCTCATACAGTGCACACAGGGGAACAGAAGGGTCTTCCTTGTGTTTCAAACGAACATAGGATGCAGTTAAACTCAAACACTTTCCATCAACTTTTTTCCCTTCTCTCTCTGCACTGACCTGGGAAAATAAATAAAAACATTCAGTTTACCAGGCTAAATTATACTAATAGTTATTGCTATAAAGAAAAACACTGTAGCTTAAAATTCCCAATGACCAGTGCCTCATGAGGGTCAAAATAAGATTGAACTAGAGGTGAATACAAGGTTGTGCTCTAGTGACTAACGTTTGGGTTTAAGTGACTGGAAAAATTATTTGTTGCTAGGCAGGGCTCTATTGCTCGAGGTCAAGTGTACAATAAAACAGGCCAAAAATTCTTCTAGCACACTGGTGTTGGTTTATTGTGTTACCAAAGTGTGGCAGAAAAAATTTGTTCTGTATGCAAACATTTGCACACTCAATGACATAAATTTGTTGCAGATTGATGTTTGAAAACATGTAACACAATCTATTACAAGCTGTACAAGACACACAAATCTGCTCCGTTTCTCAAAGAATTTCAATATTTTGCCTTCTGATGGTTTATTTCTGCTTTACTTTTAACAGTAACTCAGAAGTTGTTTACAAGCTGCCATCTTTTGCATTGACCTTGCCATAAACTAAAAATTGAGTCTTTGTTATGCAAGTTTATTGTGACATTTGTTTACAATTATTCACTTTGCATTTGCTTCGCTAAAACAAGGCTATAATTTAACCATCCAATATCATCATAGCATGAACAGAATTACTGAATTTGTATTCCTCAGCACAGAACTTCAAGTGAAGAATGGAGTGTCTATAATTACATGCACACTCGCTTTTGATTGACCCTTGATTGACCCCACCTTAGATGATAGGTCATTTCAAGTAGCTGCGCCAAAATTGTGGAATGTTCTGCTCCACGAAATCCGTTCTATTTTTGACATTAATACTTTGAAGCACCATCTTAAAATGTACCTTTTCAGCAACACATTTCTAAAAATTTTTATTTTTCTCTCTTAATTACCTGTTATACATTTCATTCTACATTGTATATTATAAACCTTTTCAAATTTATCAAATATGTATAAAAGCCTATTTAATCATATATACATTTGCAAATGCACTACATGTATGTAAGTTCTAAATTATTATTTCATAACTAATAAGACTTAAGCTTAAATTAAACCAAAGTTGCTTGCTGTCTGCTTCTTTGTTCGCCTCACTGAGTGAATCATCAATTTCTTTAATCGCCTTGTTAGGCAAGCCATGATTTAGTTTTTTCGCCTCTATAGGTAATTTACTTGCTTTATTCGCTGCCTTGCTGGGCAAGTTATAATTCCATTTGATCACCTTGCTCGACAATTTACTTGCTTCATTAGAGCAGTTCGCCTCGGTGGGCACTTCACATGGTCCATTCGCCTCGGTGGGCAAATAATAATTCAGTTTGTTTGCCTCGGTGGGCAATTTACTCGATTCATTAGCTTTGTTGGGCAAATAATAATTCAGTTTCTTTGCCCTGATGGGCAATTTACTCTCGAGATTCATTCACCTTGTCATGTATAAAGGTCAGACCATTCAGACCTTTTACACATTAGGTCATCAGCCTAGGAACTGGTAACAAACAACAGAACAGCAGAAAAAAAGTGTTTTGCATGGGTTCTGGGTACCAGGGCAACACTTTAATGGTGGGAGAGGGGGGAAATCATGTGCTTGCATATAGGAACAGTGTTTCAACTATTCTTACAACTGAGTGATGTGGCAGGCTATTACAGAGAGGACACATTTAAAATTGTGTGTTTGATCAGAAACTACCTAAAGTTAAAATTTCCTTAACAACAGAACTGCAATAAGCAAAAACACCATCTAGTATAAGAGTGCCTACATTTCCCATGGAATCAGATTCTTCAAGGCAATAAATTCACTAAATATATTGGGTTCATGTATTACTTTTGGTCACACATACTTCAGGGTGGATACAGAGATTCTTTCTTGAGCTGAGACCTAAACCCAGTAGCTTGGGTTTCTGCCCAGTTTCCTTCTCATAATATTCTAACAGCACTTTCAGCTCCTCCAGAACCTGTAGATTAAAACAAGATTAGTGCACCTTATGTTAAGCCTAACAGTTAATCAGTCACATATTATTTTATTTCTTTTTCTTTTCCCTTAATGTTTCAGTAGTAATAGGTGGACTAATTGAATACCACCTCCACACAGGCACCCCTCCTCGCTCCACTCATTGGGGATGCTGCGCTCCGGTTGTATTCAATTAGTCCACCTATTACTACTCAAAGGGAAAGTGCAGAGCAAGACAACAGAAAACAAAAGGCAAACACAAGAAACAAAGCAAAAATCGAAACGGTCAGGCACCGCAGGTCGGCCTTTTAGAGAGAGGTGGGTGTGGGGGTATGTCCAATGGCAAGTGATACTGTTGGAAGATTTCGTATCTTTTACAGTTCTTTTCGTGATCTGTTGGATGGCGCGCTATTTGAAAAATATAACGATTACAGAGGCAAAACCAAAGATTGTTCCTTTTCGTTGGAATGTCAGATAAGGGAGATACGTCAAATGGTCAGAGATGGTTATGACCCATATCATTATATGCGAAGCGTGGAGAATCAGGTTATTGAAAGAGTGTATTTGGAGGCTGTGGAAAGTGCTCTCAAAATATTTATATCTTCAGTCGGTGTGTTTTTTGATGACTTATTTGTTGACGGTTACAAGATCATAGACGACTTATTTCAACAAAAAAGCAAACCTTGTTTGGCATAAATGTCATCCCAATTAGAGAGAGATGGATATTTTGGAACACATGGATTTTTTGATTGAAGAGGGTGTGGTTGACTGGGTGAGGATCATGCGGGAGGAGAGGATAAGTCCTTATGAGTTAGCAGAATTTCTTTTTGGATCTCTCTCTTTTGAGGATGAGGAGATGCAAGAATTTGGAACAGTGAAAGGTTACACCTTTCACCTTCGAGTCGGCTGCGTTTCTTTGAATTTAACAGCGGCAGCAGCATAATAAAAATATTATTTAACCTCTTTTTAACAAAACAAAATTTCAAACGGCCGCAGGACGCGCACCGAACCCTGGCAAACACTTTTCTATGTTCAGCAACAAAATACTCAACTTTTTTGATATCGTTTGGGGTCATTTTTTCCCTTCCAACAATGCACTTCCTTCATCATATATTCAAATTTTTTCCTGTTTATTTCGTCATCCTTTTAGAGAAAGAGGCTGTCAGGGTGATGGTGACTGACCTGTTGCGTTACAGCATGAGGCAGGCCTTGATAGTTGAGATTGACAGGTGGTTAGGGAATGAATTTGAGGATTCCATTAACAAACCATCAATGCGCCATGTGCGCAATTTGTTGAAAAATGACATGTCTCCATGGTAGTACATAAACAAAACAGGGGAAAACCATTTCATCAATGAATGTGCACTCATTGCCCTCAGAGCTTTTTATGCACTCCCGTCAGAAGAACAGGAGTTCATTATGAAGTGGTTGACTGATGAGGGGTTTTATGACACAACCCCTTAATATCTTCAACCAAATATAAATGAATCTCATGGAGCAGATTCTAACTCTTCCCCCAGAGCTGCGTGAAAAAAATCTGCCGTCACCACACCCAAAACCAGCTGAAAGAAAGAAAAAGAATGGGGTGGGATTGGGTTCACAAAGAATTGTTGGCTCCCTTGTGTCAGTTTATGTTTCCAATTTTTTTCAACAAAGGTTGGTCTTTTGAAGAATAGAGACCCTTCACAGATGGATGTGCTGGAAAGGGTCAACCAATTCCCACCAGAGTTGAGAGAAAAAATACTGTCTGAGTTGGTTAAACAGAAAGTTTATGAACAGAATGAAATGGGGTGGGTTGATGTTTACGAGGATATTTGTGATATTTTTGAGGTTCAACCACCTTTTTGTTCGGAACAAGGTCTTTTATCAGGAATAACCGAATGTAGAAAATATAAAGACTGTAATTTTTGCAGTGGATATTGTGTTGTATGCTGCCAAAATGAAAAAATTTTACACAGGATTTATCCACTTGAACAAATTCATAATTTACACGTCAGATGGGTTGTTTTGAAATCTTTCGGCAAACCGTTCAGTGATTGTCAGGGCAATTAAACAATCACACCCACAACACAAATGAATCTCTTGGAAGATGTCAACCAACTTCCACCAGAGTTGAAAGAAAAAATTCTCAATGAGGTTGTGCAGGCAAGAATGAATGAGAAAAAAAAGAGCGGGTTGGGATGAAGTACATCATGATTTATTTTTATTTCGAAGATGCCCCATTTTGTGAAATTCAAAACTGTTTCACCCTCATTACCAGCTGTGGGAAATGTTACACCTGCAGGAGGAACAGGTGTTGTTGGGCTTGTTGGTTAAAAAATCGGCACCATGTGTGTCTCAGTGGTACGAAGTTGAGGATATTAAACAAAAGTGGGTCATGGATAACGTGTACCCTTGGATACCGCAATGTTCACACTGTGTTGGATCATGGTGTCCCTTGCAGATGAATTAGGTTTCCCCCCAAAATCCTTGGAGGAAGAAGTTAAAGAGGAGTTCCGATGGGTTTTAATTGAACTCGAAACCACCGACAGGGCAGTGATACCCCTTTTGAAGAAATGCAACCATTCACATATGGATGTGATCGAAGCAACCACGTTCCTTCCTCCCGAGTTAAGGGGAAAAATTTACCGAATGGTTCGTCAATCAGGGGCGAAAGACAAACTTGGTGAAGGATGGGGAAAAGTGCATGAAGCTTTGAAGCGTGAAAATGAACAAAAAAAATTAAATTTTCATATGAATTATTATCGTAACCACAAAAACGCCAAAAATGTTTTCTGTGCATTGGGTTTGGCTGTCCATTAATTTGTGCCAAACTGGAAAAGCAATATTCACACATAGCCATTATTTATTTCCTTGAGGGGAGTTCAAATACCCAAACCAAGTTTTTCTTTCAGATTAATTGCATTGCGGGCCAGTGAATGGCCCCATTGTCTTTGTTTTCGCGGGATTTTGTCAAGCGATTTGACCATTTTTCTGTCAGCAACATGCTTGCATTTTTTTCATCCTCTCTGCACTTTTTTGCGTGGAAATCGCAACGGCCGTAATCAATGTCATGCTGCATGATTCGCCACAGCATCAGCAGAACCAGTTGGTTCTTGAAACACTTCCAAGATTTCACCCGTTTCAGGGTCATAACTCAGTTGGTCGTCCAAAGGGTTGTAAGGCCCGGTATATCGGTGGCCAGGAAGGGTCCAACCTTTTTTTGGTGCGGGCAGCTTCCCGATCAGTTTATGCACGTCCACACCGGCACCATCAAGATCAGGCCTGTTGGTTTTGTAATGGATGTTGGGGCGCACTTTTGTGAAAAACTCGTCTAGCAGCTTGCTGCCAACCTTCTCCAACACAGGAGTGGCTTTCCACAGCCCATAGTTGGCCTATCGCTGGAGTTGTTTGTTGTGCAGTGCCTCAGAAGCGTAATAGCGGCCGGCCTCCACCCCTTTTTCCCAAGAAAGGGAACACCATGTTCCAGAGTGAAGTCGAGCGCAGTGCCCGCAAGGTCGGTCAAAACACCAGCACCCTCTCCATGAGAGGGCCCGGTCAGTTTCCCGGCAAAAAGTGGGTTTTCGTTACTCCACAGACTGCACACTTGGCTTTTCCCATTCTTTGGTTGTTTTTTGTCATGACAACCCTTTCAGACCCCTGTGTTTGTCCCTTGCACAATACCAATCAGCCATTGGTCAAGGTATATTCATGAAATAATTTTTCATAACCTGTTCGTTGTGATGCACATCGTCAGAAAACATTTTCAGAATGTCTTTGTAACTCGTGCCTTTGTTGCATTCATTGAGGAAAAGCAGGCAGAATTACCCACACCTCACACTTCCGATCCATTGGATTTGGTTGTCATTGTGAAGAAAGGTTTTGTGGCCCAACTTTCGCATTTCCTGCTCCCACTCATCTGGGGGAGGCATTCCGAAGGAGTCGAAATATTTCATGTCTTTGCCCTTCCAACAGCAAACCCAATGTGTGCCCAAACCTCCGAAATCATCCAGATTGATGATGTAGGGCCTCGTGCCTTTGTTGCATTCATTGAGGAAAAGCAGGCAGAATTACCCACACCTCACACTTCCGATCCATTGGATTTGGTTGTCATTGTGAAGAAAGGTTTTGTGGCCCAACTTTCGCATTTCCTGTTCCCACTCATCTGGGGGAGGCATTCCGAAGGAGTCGAAATATTTCATGTCTTTCCCCTTCCAACAGCAAACCCAATGTGTGCCCAAACCTCCGAAATCATCCAGATTGATGATGTAGGGCGAATGGTGCAGGGGTTTGACCTCAGTGTGGGAGAAGATGCCCTTGAGTGGAATGTCGAGATATTCACACCAATTTATTGGGTCAACATTGGAAAGGGGCACATCCTTGAACTTCATTTTTTGTACCCCGACCAGTCACTGGACGTTCCCTGTCTTCCCACCGACCGAAGAATGGTGGGGGGCGCATTTGCATGCCACTCCCCAATGGGGCGGGCGGTGCAGGAAGGCGGGGAGGAGTGGAATGCCTCGACCGCAACGGACCCAACCGCATCCCCTTTCCCAGCATCTTTTGGACAAGGCTGATGGCGAGAGGCACCCCGATGGAAGCAAGCATACCAAGGAACCCACCGTATTATGCGGCACCACCTCCACGGACCGCCCCCTTTCCGACAAGGTATTGTTCCAGAGTCTTTTTCTGTGCGGGGGACAGCATTTGGGTGAGTTTATACAATTGCACTTCCTGAGGGCTGAAACCATTTCCGAAAATCTTTTTCAAAACCTTTTCCGTGCTGAAGCTGAGACCAGCCATTCCCAAAGCCTTGGCTGTGGGGGCAAGCAAAGGCTGCGCCAGACTGAGCGCTGTGGACAAGAGGTTGCCACCACTCTGCATTGTTTTCATCATTTGTGTCTTGCTTATCGTGATATCCGTGCCATGGCCAGCACTGGCGGCCTTTTTCAGTCGGTTTATTTGCGTGGCAGTCAACAGAGGGTTGCCACCATTTCCAATTTGTTCTGGCTTGATGCGCAGAGTCACAGCCACTCTTTCTTTTGCAGCCTTCATGAGGTTGTCTCTTTGACCCTTGATACACAGTTGGCATCTTATATCAGAGAACAAAAATTTCCAGAGCCGAGCAATCCACACAAGTACATCTTAAACAACAACCAACTTGTTACCTATCTGTTTTATGATGATCTCTTCCTCGTTCAGGATGGCGGCATACAGGTGGTAATCTGCTGTGGTGGCCTGGTTCAAGCAGTAGTGCAAAATCAGCTACTTTTCATCCCCAGTCATGGTCTCCTTTGTCAGCCGAAGATCGAAGTAGACGACAGGGTAAAGTGTTGAGTAGTTGGCCACATTCAGCTGGGTTCCAGTGTTGACATCGTTTCTCCTGTAGCTGTAGTTGATCAGGTTGCGTCGTATCCGGATTTGGTCTTCCCCATCGTACTCCAGCTCAGGATAAAAGGTCAAGCCATACTGAAGGCGCAAGTTGCAAGTTTTGCCCCACCATCGAGAGCGAAGGTGTCAAAGACATAGGGGTTGGCTGTGGTGAATTGCAAGCTCACCACCTTTTGTTTGAAAATGAACACATGCTTTGCATTTTTGACCCCCGGGCTTATCAACCATTGCCCCCCAGCATCGCGTCGGTCAGCGCCGGCGCAACTCATTATCGTTCTGCAGCTGTATTTCAAACTGCAGCTTCATCGGGGGGAGGAGTTTGTCAGACAACTCCTCGAAGAATGAATAGCTTTTGAGAGGGATTATCATTTTGACCATCTTTTGGGGGTCTTTGAGGTTGGTTGCGGTGGTGCCCGTCACAGTCGTGTTGTCGTTGTCGAGATACCAAAACTCATCTTTCACCACACTTCATGCATAGTCATCGGAGAACTCCAGCAGGTCTTTGATGAGGACGACTTTGTGAACGCTGTCGGCTTCGTAAAGCTTTTTTCCAGCTGATTTCACCGTCAAATTCCAAATGAGAGAGAAGGATCCCTTGACTGGCGCCGACGCCATGTAGGCCGCCACGACCGATCCGTTGGCCTTCAAGGCTAGCCCCCCTGTTGTTTGCAGTCCTCGTCAACAACCTAGTGAATGACTGGAAAACTAGACTTAAGTATGTGGACGATTTGTCAGTCTTAGAAATTATTCCTAGATGTTCAATCAGTTTGCTACCCTTTGTAGCAAGGGATATTTGTTCATATGCTAGTAGTCACGGTATGAAGCTAAATCCATCCAAATGTAAAGAGTTACGCATAGATTTCCTACAGTATAAGCCTTCGGACCCATCTCCCTTACAGATGTCGGGCTGTGTTATGGAGCAGGTGTCATCTTATAAGTTGCTCGGTGTCCATCTGTCACACAATTTGTCGTGGTCTATTCACTGCGACTATATTGTGAAGAAAGCACGCAAGCGTCTCTACGTTTTACGTGTCTTAAGGAAATCAGGCCTCCCACCAGCCGATCTCATTAAAGTTTATTGTAGCCTTGTGCGGCCCATTTTAGAATTTGCATCTCCGGTGTGGGCCGCGTTACCTGTTTGTCTGGTTCAGTTGGTTGAAAGCGTGCAGAAGTCTGCTCTAAGAATCATTTTTCCAGATTGCTCTTATAAGTCGGCACTAGTGATCTGTGGCTTGCCTACGCTGCTGGCGCGCCATGATGAAGCTTGCAGGCATTTTATATCTAACATCAAGGAGTCCGGTTTCCTCTCACACCTGTTGCCACAGTCCATGAGTGTCGCTCATGGGTATGGGCTGAGGTCTGTTTGTTCCCGTTCTGATTTCCGCCTTGTCAGAACGGACCGCCTTAGTTGTTTCGTTACTCACTGTTATAATAGGGTTTAATTGTTTTTGCATTCTGTGTCAAGTGTAATTATGCTTTTTTGTGTAGAATTGACCACCTCCCTTGTAATTTAGTGTTATATACTACAAAAGGGTTTAATAAACTGATTATTTATTTATTTATTTTACTTGCATCTCATACTCCACTCAGAAATAAGCGTTGTACCAGTCAAGAATGACGTCTCGGTCTTCCGCATCAATCACCAACCCACCTTTCTTTTGTTTCTGCCCATTTCCCGGCAATGTGAGCGAGCTGTTGTTCAGTTGGAATTGGAGGAAGTCCACTCTGTCAAGCAAGCGGGGCATCCTGAACATCGCAGTATACACAACCAAAAAAATTTTCTGCACGAAGCAGAGATGTTTAAAGGAAGGAGAAGTTTTCCCTGCTCCAACAAGGCAGGAGGTTTCAAAACTGGTTTGCCAAAATTTGACTGAGTTGAACCATCGCATCCATTTTGGGGCGCGAGGCGGTGGGCTTTGGGCATGAAGTTGAAGCCTGTTTGCGTTTCGCTGTGCGGCTTTGCAACAGTTGACGTATTTTTTTGCCGCCCCTCTCGGTTGCCTTTGCGGCGAGCACCTGGGCCCCCTTTTCGGCAGCCTTTGCAGCGGTTTGTGTTGCAACTTTTTCAGCACCAGTGCGACCACTTTCTTGAGTTGTTTGCCAATGGACATGAGGGTGTCATGGACCACACCCAACCCTTTGTGCTTGAATCGGTAATGGCCAGTGTGTGTCATAAAATTTCATCCACTCGATTGGTTGGCTCATGTTTGTGTCACGAGTATATTCATACTTAAAATACTCAAGGAGAAATCTCCCAGATCATGAGATCGATTGCCACAGGTGTGTTATTGAGGTTGAGGATGTTGTTCCTTCTGTCGGTGACCCAGATTCTCACCGTGTCGATTCGTGATCTGTTGACCAGGTGGAACTTGGGGAGGAGGGGTTCTTTCGTGAAAGGGTAGCTGGGCAAGAGGTTGGCTGTGGAGAAGGTGAACAAAACATCACTTGGAATGTCATTTGCCTGCCGCGTTATCAGGTCACAATGCAGGAACACCCAGTCGATACTTCGTGTGATGTCGGGTTCCCTGTCGCCCATGAAGATCGTAGCGCCCGACAAAACCTGTTTGTCAAAGCAGAGAAGTTCCCCGAAATCACAAATATTGAAATCAAGTTCATACACTGTCGCCACCCCGATCACGACCCGGGTGATGGCATAATCAAAGTATATGCTGAAGATGTGTTTCTTTTCCGCCGCAGTAGGGTCGACAAAGCCAGTGTTGGTTTGCAGGAAACGGTGGAGGTCGGCGTAAACCGTACATCCCATCCGGAGGGGTCAACACTTTCCAAGCCTCCCCATTCTTTTGCCACCTTAACTCATTGTTTCGGTAGGCGGAAGCAATGTTGTACCAGGAGTAGCTCACGGTGATGAGGCTCTCAAGTGCCGCTTCGTAACTTCGGTGGCTGTCAAGTATGATTGGTGGGTTGAAGACGATCTGGAAGTCATGCAACTTTTGGTTGGCGCCGTTGCGCTGCAGCTTTGCGAGGCTCGAGTCAAGCAGCAGGTGAAACATTTCACCTCCGTATGTAATCGTTGAAAATTTTGCGGCTCTGAAATTCCTTGATAAAACCAAGTTGGAGGAGCCTTTGGATCAAAGCAGGAATCTTTTTGCGGAGTTTTGTTGAAGGGTTGCTGGCCCACATTGAACTAAGGCCCAAATACAGTCGGTGCTTCATGTCGTCGGCTGTCTTGCCAAAACCACTGCCCTCCATTTCCCACCAGTCTTCCCCTTCAGGCCACAAGTTAGGGTCCTCTGTATCTTCTTCCTCCTGAATTGCAATTGCGGGGCATCACGCCAAAATGGCCTGTTCCACAGTTGAGGGTTCTTTGGCTCTTGTTTTTTTGGGGGGAGTTTTTTCAACCCCTTTTTCCCTTCTTGCAGATGCTGTGGCGACAACTGCAGTGTTATTTATCTTTTCATCTGCTGGGCTCAGTTGTTTTTCCAGAAAACACATGAGAGTGAG